>JXWZ01003111.1:0-151276 GCA_000956215.1 Anopheles farauti No. 4 | reverse complement strand
GATTAAATTCTTCTTTTAAAATCAGTACTATTTTATCCACATGTTTAAAATCAAGTCAAACCTTAATCAAGTTTGTTACTTATTTCTCATCGAATCCTTCTGCATAGAAACAGTTCACATTCTTGTCATCCAAACAGCTCCCCTTTCCTCGGTTTATTCGCCACAAAGCGGATCAAATGATTCGAGCTGTCAAAGATTCATTCCCGCAATCAATGTTCCGCACGTTGATTGTTGTTTGCAATGGGTTTCGGCAATTAAACATTATCTCCAAAACCAGATTGTGGTTCCGTTTCGAATTGACAGAACAGCCGTCTTCTGCAGCTTCCTAGGCGTCGGTCAGAGAGTCACTCCGATGGTGATTTAATGAAAGCATTGCACAATCAATACTGTACATTGATTTTCAAGTCATCATTTTGCATCAATCTAGCTCGAAAATAAACGATTTAATTTGTCGGTTTAGTTGACACATTTTATGAACGTCACACGCGCTTTCAGATAGAACCGGACTACCAAGAACCGGTTCGAGTTTCAACCAGTTGATTGGGCTGTATCTGTTGCGGAAAAACGAGTCCACACCTACCAGGCAAAACGCCCTTCTTCTGTCACCAAGGGTTCCACTGATGGGTTGTAAATTAGTCATTAAAATATTTCCGTCCACTTCCTTCACCTCCACCTGTTGGCGACGTTGACTCGCACAAGCCGTCGCTACAGGCGGAGACGCGAGCAAATCAACAAAGTAAAAAAAAAGCAGTCACTTTAAGCCCTTCTCACTGCAGCAATGGTTCGACGAGGATAAACACACACACACACACACCGTCGCAACGGGGTAGACTATGGGCCTGGCTCCTCCGGAAAGGATAATAAATTACCCATCAACATCTCCATCCATCCATCTATCATTTTATGTCGAAAGGCTTGGTTCGTTCGATGCTGCTGCTGCTGCTTTTCCTGCAGCTACTGACGCAGTGCTAAACACGGTGGTCAGACAGGAATCGGAGCTTCAGACCCCACAGGCGCTGTGACCCCATTAGGATAATTTATAAAGCCCGGCAACGATGGGGAAAAAGCAGCCGGGAAACTAAAAATGGGATAGTAAAAAAAGAGAGTGAGAAAAAGAACTGTCAGACATGCTACAAAAAATGATTGGTAATTTATTTAAAATTGCATTAAACAAATTATACGTTCACCAGCCGAGCTGAGCGTGGTGGTAGGATAAGGACACCGAAAGGATATTGCTCGGGATCGATTCACACGAGCACTTTGCTAACGATATCTGCAACTGCTTGTAAGCTTCTTGATAGAAATTGCTCGATCTATTTGCACTTAGCGAACGGGACGATTGCAAAGTGTCAGACTCATGAGCGAGAAAAATAATGGTAAAAGCTTTATTGTACAATACAGAAACAGTCAATAAGAGCAGGAGAATTATTGGAGTTTGTTGCTGTGCGATTGTGTCTCGATTTTTATTTAAAAAAAAATGATGATTGAATTCCGATTCGTGCTCATAATTTTTCACTTGCTTTTTGTTGCCAGCCTATGGGTATCCTTTTCTCCTTCCTAGAATTCTGTAAAACCGCATCAAATGCAAATTTGATTGTCCTTGCTCTCGCTCTCTCACCCTCCCTGTCAGCATACAATGCAAAAAAAAAGTACGAGGATTGGCTGGCCGGTTGTACAAAATTATCCTGTTCACTCGCTGCCACCCTGTCTCATATACTTTTAAGCCTTGTCTGCCTGTCTGGCTGCGGTTTTGTTTGGCCTGTTGGTGAACACGTTCCAGCCGTGGCTGCAAAGCCGCCCGAACGCAACCGAAACCAGTCGGATATGGCAGGGAAACGGAGAGGCGGAATGAATCGAATACAATAATCATCACGTGATGGGCGGTTGGTGGAAAGGAGGGAGGGGAAGGTAGCGGATGTTCAAGCAATCACTATCTGTTTCCTTTCCCATTTGACACCTGTTCCGACTGGGTGCGATGTAGAAATTTCACTCCATTTGATGTGTTTTTCGATGGATAATGTTTTGATAAACGCTGATTTTGATAAAAATATACTAGAAAATGTGAAAAATTATTACTCGTAGATTAATTATCTCTACTACTATATTTCATCGGTTTTTCTTTATAAAAAATGTGCTTAAAATATAAAATTGTTTTATGAAAATTTTTATTCCACGCAAACTTTTCGATTCTTTTTCCTGTCCTTCAATCGATCAATTTGATCGATGGGTTTATTATTAAGCACGATGGTACCAGCCATGCCTTTCGGCGGTGGATCAATATTGTGCTTGGCTTTCCCAACACTTTAACCAGCTTTAGTCGCCCCAACCAAATTGCCCACGTCCACCACAATTAGTTGTCAGGGCGCGAATTGAATCATCCGGCTTTTGATACCTGTTAAACGTTTCTTTTTTTCGAACTAATTCAACCTGAAGCAATTGCTTTTCGATTACGTTGTTGTACGCAATCGTGTTTGTCTAACACTCCAAGTGTGTACCATATGTTGGAATGTAGTAAGGGTTTCAATACGAATCAGCAATCTCAATAACAAACACAAAACAGAAGCACAAATCTACTTGCCGATGCCGCCACTCCGCATTGATTAATGGTACCCAATTACTAGAATATGTTCTCTATCGGGATGTTTCATCGACCCTTTCCTTTCCTTTTGCAGCCGGAACCATCTGAAGGGCGCACCATATTTTATGTTTTCATAAGTGATTTATTGTCCCTGGGTCGATTATTCGTAATCGCCTATAGTAAAAAAAAAATATGTCCCTCTTCTTACTCACGCTCCTCACAGACCGAATCAAAGACATCCATCTTCTCCACTGATGCCGCCCTTGGAGAGCGCAACAAGCCCAAAACAATGGCTTAGGACACCCTCTTAAGCGCACACACACACACACTTGCACACTTGCCTTGTTTATCATCTTTCCATTCCAATATAAAAAAGATAGATCATCCGGCATTCGAGGCTGCATAGGCAAGCATGGTAGCGCAAACATCCCACGGAACTCGCACGAGACAACGCAAGACAAAACAGACCAAAGTAAAACATAAAAAAACACGGTTCGATATTTAAACGGGCGTACGCGTGTGAGGGGTCGAACATATTTTCCCATGCCGGGAATAGATGCCACCCAAATATGTTGGGTCCACATGATCCCGTGTTTGTTTACACGCAGCGTCGAAGTGTTCCTTTGTTGTTACGTGTTTGTTTTGCCGCATGCTCTAGTATTGGTCCTGCTGATTTTGATGTTGTTTTTTTTTTATTCCTCCGTGTTTTACCAGCAGCGGAAAAATGATCCCTAAAGTCTCATATGGTGGTCCACCAGTTGCATCGGGTTTTGCTTTCCTTCGGTTTCGTAGCAACCATATGCTCCACGCTGGGCGTACACATTGCTGTCCGTCCGTCCGAAAGGCACATCATTCCAATTAATAATCTGTTTAATATCACACTCCAACTAATTTGGAATCTCCATTGGTCCGGTGGTTTTGGTGGAGAGATGAACGAAACTATCAACAACAGTATATGGTGAAGCGTTTTAACTCGGGCGATGGTGTTCTATGGTGCGCCAGTGTTACGTTCTTTTCCAACCGGATCCTTCAGCATCTTTTTCAATAAACACAACCCTGCTCGGCTTGCCCGTCCGTTGCTGCAATCTGGTGACGGTGCATTTTTATTGTGCTCCCCCGTCGTCTGCCTGACCGGTCGGGTGAAACCCGAACGCGAAGCAAGCTAACGACCCCATCGTGCGTCTAATTGGCCATCGCCGACAATCGCCGTGGCGCCGTGGCGCAGTTGGGCGCAGATGGCACCGAGCTGTCAAAACCGGAGAAAAATCCGCCGTGCTGCTGGCCGAAGACGCGGGGCAGCGTTTTACGATTGCGAATTGATTTTCTTATTTGATTTGCTCCGTTCCCTTCGGTGTCGGTGTGGCGGACCCGGCACTAGCTGGCAACCGTCTCGACGCGGCTGATAATTATTTTAATGATCACGGTGGAGAAAGAACTGCGCTGGAGCCGGGTTAGGAACACTTTAATAGATTGTCGGTCCAGGGAGAGAGAAAGATAGGTTGGACTTTTTTTCCTATTGCCATATTGAAGCATCATTTTATAACCGGCTCGTAAAAATCTATACAATCGCATCTGTCAGCTCATGGCAGAATGAGTATTAAAATGTATCGATGTCGTAAAATTGGCAAAAAAAAACCTGTATACTATGTTTATTCATGCAGTTTTGCATAAGTTTAATTTAAATTCATTTTTTTTGCTTGCATAATTTTGCACAAAGTTATCAATAACATGTTAAAAAGGCAAAACAATGCAATTGAACTTTCATAAAACAAAAACCAGACCATCAAACATATGCCATTGAAAATTATACCATTGCGTCATCAGCATCATTGCATCATTTGTTAAAATATGTATTTTTATACAACAATTTTATAATCAATCAAGTTATCGCTATTATTTGTGTCGATATCGTGACTAATGCTATAACTATGTTATAAATGTCCCTTCAATAATTTTGATTAATCCAAAATTTAGTATATTCAAAGTTTAAAACTATTCAAAGTTTTATAATCTGACAACAATTGTTATGATGGTATACAGTATTATAGTTGGTATGACCTAAGATTGTTCCTCAATAAAAGAAGTTTTTGGTTTAGAAATCAATAGAGAAAGTGATACATCTTTTTTTTTTGCTTTTTAAAAATTTACTTCTTTTCTATGGATATTATAAAATATTGACTTCTTATTGATTCGCGGCAATACTCAACAACGAGCGCATGTACGGAACATAATGGATTGAAATGCATCACTAAGGTGATCATGAATCGTGCTAATAGAGGCCAGTAATAGCCTACCGTTTCGGATGGTATCTGTGTTAATGTATAGGAATATTGGTGTCTGCTGTTCCTAGCTGCGCAGCAGCGTGCGTAGTGGACAATTCAATTACACAGCGCTACGAGAAACAGGGCTTCAATAATTACTACCACGGCCGGTAATGGTGCCCAATGCATTAACGGAATAATACTAATGATTGCACGCAATTGACATTAACGGGCCGTCCAGTGTGCAATACGCGGGACTACGCGGGCGGTCGTATGTGCTGCATGCTTTATTCATGCAATTCGGTCCACTCAGAGCCGGGCATGCCACATTCGACCATTATGTTCCCGGAAAAGGATAAAAGCATTGCGTATGGGGTGGGGGTGCGTGGTATATCCACGCGACGCGATAATCCAATCCGATATCTGCACCGCTTTTATTACGATGTTTTCTTTCCGTGTTTAATTTAACGATTGATGAAATTCATGGTTATTACGACGGTGTTTGGGAGTTTAGCTGGGGTGTTCATATTTGCCGGCCGGTTTCATGTGTAGCTGTTCAATGATGTCCAAGTTAGCGAGGAAAACCGTGGCGCCACCATGTGTTTATGGGTTGCCCGCAACGTTCGTTTGCTGGCACAACCGTTGACAACTTTATTGCGAGAGCCACTTCCATCTTGCCTTCGACTCAGTTCCAGTGGAATTCATTAGAGGAGTGCCCTTTGATGTTAGCTCCGGTTTCTTTCATATCGGCCGTCTCTACTGCTCACCGTGTATCGTTTCTCTTTCACACCTCATTCCCAAACCGGGTGAGAAGAATGCATCTGAGCCGTTTGATTTTTACTTAACGAACGATTTCCTCGTTCACCGACTGTTTGATCCCATAAAGGGGAACGCACGGCGCTAGCGTCTTGGTCAGCTCTAGGCAACGTCTGAATGTAAACAGAAAGAAAACCGAGGGAAAAGTCAAGAGAGAAAGAGATAGGGAGAGAGAGGAAACTTTACATCGCCAGACTGGTTATGATTACTGTTCGAATAATTTAAATCTTCAGGATCTATAAGATCTCCGAGGGAAGCGTCTTCGACATTTCTCGCTAGATGAACCTGTAAGACCGTCAAACAAGACGCAATTAAATTTACCTTCATTTGGCATCGGCAAGATGAAAGTTCAATGAATGTTGGGTGGCAGGGTGAGATGATTTTCCGTTTCACCAGTGTGTTCCACTTGATAGAGAGTCATTTTTTATCTGCGGCTCATCAAAGACAACTGTTGCCGATGCACTTAATTTTCTAATTGCCTCGCGAAATTCGAAAGTTTGCTTTGAAGTTTTGATTCGTTATATGAAGTGTTTTTTTTATTGCACTCTTATATTGAACTGTTTTTATCTATCTACATTTTATAACATATGATTTACAAAAGGTTAAATTTTACATGTACCATTGACCAAGGAATTTAAAAATTTTACAAACACTTACACAAAATGAATCCGTGTACCTTGAATTTTTGAGAAAATTAGGAAAATTATTAAACATCAGCTTTTTGAGTAGTGATCGAAATATTCAAAATAGTCCTCCATCACTCGGTCACCACTGCAATGCCACCGTGGAGTATAAAACCCCTATTAAAAATTCACCTATTTCTGCCGAAATAATTTATCTCGCTCAATTCCTATTGGGATTAAAACCATCGTATCCATTCCAGGAACAAATTCTCTAGGTCCAAATCATCTTAAAAATAATCTATCCTATTTTGTCTTACTCTCATCCACACATCCACACACAAGCAACAACAAAACCCGGCACAATCAAATTCCGCTCGGGGAGAAAACAAGCTCAAAGCTGACGGTTCTGTGGGGACCGGATCATCTGTCACCTTGCGCACGTCGCACGTAGAACGCCGGTAGGATTATTATAGCGACTTTGGAGCAATTTCGAGCAGCAAGAGACACCTATTGCACGTGCTAGTCTCGCCAGACTAGGTCGCTTTCAATCATGTGAAGTGCGTCCTGTGCGTCCTACCGCATCTGCCACACTCGACTTGCGGCTGGTTCCGTGTGTTGTCTATTCCGGCATTGCCGCCGTATGTCATTTCAAAACTAATCTCGGGCGTTGCGTCCCTCGAGGGCAACCAACGCTGGGTCCAGCGCTGGAAGCACATTTGTCACCTATGAAGCGAGAAGCTTTGTTTTCACGATGAACACCATCTTTTTTTAGGTTTGTTTTCGTTGTACTATCCTTGCCGCCTCGCATTGTTTGGTGGAACTTCGCGTTAAAGGAAAGATAGGACAGGTTTGAAGGTGTGAGGCGTGCGTGTCTGGCTCTAATGGAGGCAAAATTACAATCCTCTTCCCTACTGGAAGGTCCTACCCTACGCGCTGGCCTCGCGATCTGGTGGTGAATGCACCGCAAGTCAACGCTCGAGCTTTCCTGCTGGAGCAACTGCCCACTGGCGAGGAAATTGTCACTAGTCGAGAAAACACAATAAAAGTTGATAATGACTCCTGGGATCGATGGGACGGTGACGATGTTGACGACGGTAGCCCGGGTCTCGAAGGAACGACACCGATGCAACCTACACTTTCCACGAACTCACAGCTCCACGGCAATATGGTGGCAATATGGTAGTAATTGTGCCCCGATCAACTTCGGCTCTACACCTTCCCCTGGCTTATTGCCAGTGGCAAATTAGATTGACGCGCTTCTCGCCGTCCGCTTCAGTTTCTTTTCCTGTGCCATTACCACCAATTTCGCTACAGTTCCCGACGCTCGCTATCGACCAAAGTTTGCCATTACGGTATTTGTTTGTAATTTTCCTTCAATAAAGTCATCAGGAAAAGTTGATAGAATAGCGCCCACTCGATTGGTAGCGCGTCGTTCGATGAGCTGCAAACTATGATTGAGTCCTTGAGTCCGAACGGGAAACTTTTACTGAACAACGAACATAGCTTGTATTAGGTAGTTAACGACGATCAAAGATACTGAATTCGTTGATATTCTATGGTTGCAAAGCAATCCCGTAATTTGCAAATTTGCAAACAACAATTGCAGCTGTATTTAAAAATAAAATAAAATCTTACACTTTTTTTAACACAATTTAATTGTCAAAATTAGGTCACGATTTTAATTAATTAAGATTTTGATTTTTTTGTTTTTCCCTTTCTCACACAAAAAGGAATAATTAGTAAAAATCAATAAAAGACAATAAAACTAACGAAATCATTCTGTACCAAATCTAACAAAATCAGCTACTAATTGAAATATTCAATTTCAACGCTGAAAGTTAACGATAATCAATGAAACCAATGAAATTTAATCAATAATTTGATTATGTCATTTAATTTTGTTTTCCACCATCTTCTTTTGTTCAATTTAGAAAATGTGTTAAATTTTATCCATCTTTCAGATAAAGTTTTTTTTTCCAATTTAATTGATAGGAACGTTTCATTTATCTTATGTTTAGGGTAAATTTCTGTCTATGAATATATTTCAATTAAATTATTTTACTTTCAAATCTCTCGATTCAGGAACGTCTTAGAAGTTAGTTCTACGATTCTTAAAATGCGTGGAATGTTTTTAATATATTTTTGATTTTTTTATCGTTCTTTCTTGAATGAGATAATGGAATTGTTATCAACAATCCAAGCATTCCATGGTCTTAGCTAACCAGATCTGAGCTAAAGAAAAAAAATCTATTAGAATGGTAGTATAATATTCAATCATATAGGCGCATATCAAAGAAAATGTATCAATCGATCCCCATCGATCATCCCCATCGTTCGCTTTACCCATTATGTATTTATTTGTCTCCACCATTTGAACAGAATTTTAATATGCCCAATTGTACAACATAAATTATCTTTCCATATGTTTTCTTGACAATGGAAGCAGTTTTTCTCAAAATGAGGGACACGTGAAATATACCTTACACTCATTATGAGCTCTCTCTCTCTTAAATCTCTACATATTTGATCGATTTTCAATCCTTTTTTCCATGTTTCGGTACATATTGACAAACAATTACATGATTTTCCTTTATTTCTCTTTCTAGAGGGACTTATCTCGTACAGCATTCCAAAGGGCGTCATACGTGGCGTCGAAGTAGATCTGTCCGATCGCACGTACGACGGCGAAGAGGAAGGTGATCGGCTCGTGCACGGCCTGGGCCAGTTGGTTGACGGGCAGAAGGGCGCCGACAACTTCCGCATCGACATACATGGCTTCGGGAAAGGTATGTTTTAAAGGAAAAAATCGTTCATCATGTTTCCATGTTCACCACCAAGCATCAAAGCAAAACTCAGTTTTTTTCAGCAGCGAGGTGAAGCGTGCAACTGCTTGCCGCCCAAGTAATACAAAGCCTCCCACAACACTGCCTCGTTTCGGCGAAAGATGTTGGTTTCTCCTAATCGATTTTCCTTATGTTATTTCAAGTATTTCTCTGCTAAGCAAAAACCTCTTTCATGTGAATTCCGTACAAGCTTCTACCAGCTAAAACCTCGTTCGAAATTCTTCATTGCCATTCTTCGATAACTAAGCTATTTTCCAGGTATTGAATGGAAACAAAAAATTGGTTTGCAGCTTCCGCCGGCATCATAGAAAAGGCTGGATGTTGCAATAATTCAAATTTAGCCCTGGCACTTGAGTCTTTGATCAGTCCCAGAAGCAACAGCGGCAGCTGCAGTAGAACCTCATATGTGTACCGCCCAGTGAGAAGCTGCTCCGAGATTTTCCAAATCTTACGCTCGTCGCTCAAAGCTCAAACACTTCACACAGTGGAAAAGTGTTTGTTTCAAGAGTGGAAGAAGACATTCAATGGGGTGAACTGGGAATAGGCGAGGTATTTGTGTTCGCATTAAATACTTTCGATTGTGTGTGCAAATTGAAAAGCTACACCGGTAAAGTTGTGGAAGGCGATGCATATTTTTTTTCGTTCGCTTTCCATTGAAGAGCTTTTCCCTGAATGATGTGCAAACATATCACGTTCCTAGTGCTAGTATCTGTGTGCTCCGTACTTCTCGAGATACCTTTATTTTCTTCATCAACAAACAAGATCAAGTGTGTGCGTGTGAAAACTGCTCCCAGAGCGATGATTTGTTTGCGAGCAAAAACGGCTGGTTTGGAAAATTGGCACCGAAGAAAAGTGTTTAATTTTTCTTCTTGAACAGCTTAAAGTCCTCCACCCGTATGGAATCTTTTTCTAATGGTTTTTCCTTCTTATAATAGCTGGCCCATGCCCGTGTGGGTACAGTCGTGTTTCGGTAGAGAAGTAAGTCGATAGATTTCCACTCACACCCTTCGTCTGTACACAAGCACACCCTCCCGCATCCGAATGGTGTGAGTTTATGCAAATAATTGTATGGCAAGAACACAAACCCCTCGTGCACTCGTTGGCCGTATCCCCCCGAATGCCTCTCGCACTGAAGAGGAAATGAGTGCGAAAATGGAAGAGAAGGCCTCGTTTGGCGCTCCATTTGTTTCGCAAAGTTAATTGTTTCATGGATGGCAACATTCCTTGCGAATGTTCGGAAAAGCGTCGTCGTCTTCTGCAACTGACGCACGACCCCGCCGGTACCAGTATGTGAGTGTGCAGTTTTGTTTTCCACCCATTTTGTCGAGTTTACCTCGCTACAGTCGAGAATGCAGAATGTTTATGAAAACGGTCCGTCACTTCTGCCTTCCGCTCGAAAGCTCGGGCGAAGTGGTGAGTGTGGAGTGGGTCAACACAAAGTTAGTCTCGGTACTCGGTTTCTCGATCATCAGCCCCGGTGGGTCCGGAATGACTTGGCGTAATAGGAGTAGGATACGCTCAGGGAGAAAACCGTCGCGGGTGGAAGCGGTTCAAGAACCATTCGGTCACGTCAGTCGATGCACTCCCAGTGTTGCAGCTAGCAGCAGCAGCAGCACCGCTGGTGTTGAAATGTTGTTCCTATTAATTACCTTCTAGTTGATAAATTCTTGTGTGCTGGCTGGAAAGTGGGAAAAACTTTTCCTAAGTAATTTCCACCATTTGCTAAATGATGCTTACAGCAGCAGCATTCGAACCGTACGCGGGCACATTTTGCGCACTTCCTTGAAGGGAAACATATTATTTGTGTGAAAAATGTGCACCGGGTCTGGGTCAGAACGCAAGTGCTCTCCCTTTCTTCCACTCTCTACTTTTCTCCGTCTCTCTCTCTCTCTCTCTCGCTTGTTTGAGGAAAGTTAGGCGCATGGTTTTAATCTTGCATCGGACTCCACTTTGTGTGCGGACTAAGCCGGAGCAAAACGCCTAATGGTTACTGGAAAAGATTGAACTTATGATTGCTTTGCTCGGTACCCGAGCCACGAGCCGGCCAGTAAACTTTTCCGAGCCGAGTTCAAGTGCATGGGAAATATTGAGTTCAATTTCAACGTAATCTTCAGTGTGGTGAGATGATGAATAACTCTGCGCTTGCAGGCAGACTAGACTGGCCGTTGTGAACGAGGCGCTTTTACATTTCTGCACCCGTCCGGATGGAGCTTTCTTCCCGCAAATCGAAACCGAAAGACAGCCGTCAACTACAATCTACATAATCAATAAAGCTTAATAATCCCGGGCATGCGGGATAGAGAGGGAAAAAGCAATACATAATTTTCACTCCCCATCTGGCCGGCTCGATCCAATCGATCGGTTTCGAGCTAGACTCAACTACCCCCCCCTTCATTCCGCCACTTCACCCACCTTCCTTCTCGTATACATGTATGTGCCACATGCAAAGCAGCTCAGGTCATCTATGTCGGTGCATCGGCGGAGAGGACACACCAAACCCATGTTGATTGAGGTTTTGTGGAATCGAAATCTGCAGCATACGGCGTTGCCGGCAAAATGGAAAAACCGCTCAGGTGATCCCTGGTCCAGCGCTCTCAAACACGGCTTCCGTCTCCCGTACTTGGTTTAGAATCCTTCACCGGTGTGGTTACTTCGCCCAAACGGTTCTTCGAAAGCTGAGTTGAACCTGCCATATGTGCTTCCCACCCACCGTACACCGGGTTGTGCTCTGCCTTTGTGGTTTTTCCTTTTCTCGTAATCTGTTTTCGGGCGCTAGATGGAGAAGGTGAATATGCGGGAGCAAAAACGAGTGCGCTTGCCTTGTTCGCCTGCTCTGCCAACGGCTCTAACCGAACACCACAGTCGGGATATATACAGAAGCCGCAGTAACCTACGGAAACCATTGTGACAATAATTTTCGATTAAATGAATACAAAATGACCGGTTGTGTGATCTGCAATTCTAAACCATATTTCCATTTTCCACCACTGCACCTCTGGAATCCTTCACGAACGCTAGTTGTGGCAGCGTACTAGGGTGTTGTGGGGCCAGGACGAATTGTGCATATGAAAGTGTCTGAAAGTTAATACTATGCATACTTGTACTGCTTCAATGTGGTCTGATGTAAAGCATTTAAAATTAGTGTATCTAAACCAAAACTTGTATTTCGAAATATTAAAATTTCGTCAACTTTGGACAAATAATGGTTTTTCAAAAGCTTCAGAAAGTTTGAAAATCGTTTTAAAAATAAATTGAATTAATTTGTTTACCAACAAAATATAAAATCATTAAGCTTGAATAAATAGTAAAACAAATATTTTATAAATTGCTGTGAAAAATTGTTTCAACATGAAAATGTTGTTTTTTAAACATCCAATAGCTCTGACAATGAATCAATTTAAAATTACGTTCGAAGGTAAAATCATTTTTATATCTTTTCTTAAAATTATGTTTTCAAATAGCATGGATTAACGCGATTAATCGATTTTACCTTTACGTTAAAAATCTAGATTTGGTTTTATTAAAAAATGTAAACAATTTTTATTTCTGTTCTTCGCGTAAAATTTCTTAATGATTCTTAATGATTCAAAAAGAAATCTTTGCCAGAATGTTGAACAAATAAACAAATCTCGCCCAATTAACACGGAGCGATATCCGATCCAAAATCATTCCGTACAGAGAACTTCAAGGAAAAACATCCGCATCGTCAGTCCAAAAATCCTTCTCCCATTTCCCTCAATAACTCAAAGCAAATACGTTCTGTTTTTCGATAATCATAATTTCCCTTTTGCCGGTTACGAATTTCTCGAATCTCTGCTGACTGCTTGAGAACCAAGATGCCAATGTCTAGTGTTTTTGGGAGCTATCGCAAGGCGTGCCAGTGAACTCCAAATATTTGTGGAAAGTTTACCCGCTTCACGAACATGCCACGCTTGCAGGATATAATTAATTCCCTGCCCTGTCCGTCCTTTTGCCAGCAAGCGAACGATACGATATCGATATAAGACGGGTGAATATTATTCTCTAACGTTCCACAGTCAAACTCTGCTCTACAGAAATCAACAGCAATGAAATCAATACCATCATCTAAATCAATAAACCTCATCGCACGTTTTTCGCACGCTGTGCGATTGCAGTGCTTGATTTTTCCGGCCCCCAACCAGGCGCCTCCATTGCGCCCGTCCCCGTTCGACTTTGCGTGTACCATATTTTCAGTCTCGTCCGCAGACAAGGATAGCATTCACCGAGACGAGACTTCGGGCCGTAACGAGTTGTTGAGATGAATGGCAATGTGGTTAGGTGCTTTTCTTTGTCGTTCATCTAGAATCGCGTTTTCTTCATACCGTAACGATCCCGTAAGATGGGACGATATTTTGGAGGAAGGAATGTGGATGAAGACTCGCTCTCTCGTCGCACAAACTCAAAAGTCAAAAACTTGTTCGACCTTCAGCTCCAATAGATTCACCGATACTCTAACCAAGCTCTACTGAACGTGCAAGATGAAGAAGCATAGAAAAATCTAATAATGGAAATCATTACTCGTGCAAGCGAAAGCGAACGGAACGCGGTGGCATTCGTCTCCTGCTCCCGTTGGAGAAACGCCTCAAGGCTTAGTAGCCACGCTTTGGCAAGGCAAGGTTCCGTTGCGGGAAGATATCCGGGAGTTAGGTGCTGGAAAGAAACAGCAGTTGGCGGCAAAACGATTCAGCTTCCACTTTTTCGGTAACGAACCTCGAACTCCTCTCGAACGCAAAACTCTTCCACCAGGGCGCACTAAACCATGGTGACAAAGCCATAAAGAAGCGACTTTGGACGCCGAATTTTCCCCCTTGCTTTCGTTCGTTTAGTCGATTTTCAGAACCGTGTTTGGTGTCGTACCGTTTTAATCCCTCACAATTACCGTGAAAAGATGATCGGGTTTGCTGGTGGAAGGGTACGTGCTCGTCCAGAACGACCGGAAGCCGCCGCGTCTCTCACCTTGTCTCCGTTTTGGGGGCTGAACATTTGTTTTGGAAAGCAAATTTATTGATTTTCCCGCATCCCCATTATCGTTTGGAGCATGCGGTGGAGCTGAAGTTAAATCAATTCCACGTGGTGGCAATTTTGTGCGTATGCGTGTGCGGGGTTTGGCAATGGCATGAAATTAAAATAAGATCACGTTTTGGTGTTGCTAAATATTATGAGATTCTGGGCGGTTTTGATTCGAATACATGCATGCGTTAGTAAATGATGGAAGGCGCGTGAGCTGAACTGATTTGCAACAGCGCACAGTCTGTATAAATTATGCATGAAATGAATATTTTTGAGTATTAACGATTAAAGCTGGAACAGATGTTCTAAATTACTAACGTTAAAAATGCATAACGAATTGTAAAAAATAATCTAATAAAACTGGTAACACCCTCATCAATCATACAATAAATAAATTAATCTCTCTACGATTTGATTCGACTCTTTCAGCACATTAACCGGACAATTTTTCTTGTCAAATCTTAGTCAAAACATCTCATTGAACGCAAAACACAAATTTTCTTAAATAAAAAATAAAATATACTAAAATGAACGCAATAACACCCAGTTTTAGAAAATAACAGTTGAAGAAAAGTCATAATTCACTCTGCTTTTGCTGGAAGTTTGAAAGGAAAATGGTATAAAATGTTAAATCGTTTTAAACCGCCTCAATAAAAATGTAAAAAAATCATCGACCGCTGCATCATTCGACGCTCAGCCTTGGAAACATAATGCGACACAATGCGGACGTTTCTTGTGTTTGACATGTAATCAAGTGAAAGGTAACAAATTAAAATATTGTATCGGAAGCTCGGATCTTCAATGCTCTACAACAAGGTAGTAAATGTAGTTTCTTTCAGTAGATACCCCATTTTACCTACCGTGACACGTGCTTAGTTGCAGAATAAATCGACTACCTGGCAGTGTTTGGAATGAAAACCATGCTTCCATTCCGTCCGTTGTAAAATGTTAAATCCCATCCCTAGAGCCATCGCTTCGACAGCCCCACACGATACGAAACGATCGTGGTATTCGGAGGTTGTATTTGAAAATTTATTCCGTATTACAAATAAGCCACTACCGACCAGTGGTTTTCTATTTGCATAGCCATGGCAATGGTCCCGCAGCCGTCGGCAGAACCATTTCTCCCGTCGTATGTACCCGTCGTGTATTCTGCTTCTTGAAGGAATAAATACTGACATGGCGAGCATTGTCGGCTAGCCCTTTAAATTGGTGTCCGTTTTTCATGGCCCACAGCAAATCCTTCCGCTGTTTTCACTTTTCTTAGCTCACTCACACATTGTAGTCCGGTTCGTTAGCATGCCAACCGTCGAATTTTTTTTCCCCATTTCTTTCTTTTGAGTAACACCGTAAAAGAAGAAAAAAAACGTTACAAACGAGGATGGTAGGATTGTGAGATGTCGAGGTTGTCGGGGGTTGAAGAGGGTGGACCGAAACCGAACGGGGTGCAAACGATTTTTGTGACGCGCCGGAAACCGGAACCGGAAGATGGAACCGGCCATTAACAACGATAGAGGCGAATGAGCGTTGCTGGTCGTTTGCCTTATCGTGTAACAATCTCGGATGCGGTTTCGGTGTCCTTATCTGTTTCCTCCGCATGACGAATACCGTACGAAGAAAAGGAACGGTGCTGAAGAGTTGGAGATGGGCGAAATATTGGAAACAAGTTCACTCAAACTGGGTAGTCCGTTGCGATATGCGAAGCTTGGACTCGAAGGGCATCATTATATTGAACCAACAGAGCGACTTCTAATCTAGCCAATCGATCGAATCGAATCACCCATCGTTTCGGGGTAGGTTTGCTTTCTCTTTCAAAGCAATCAATAGAATTAGGAAACTACAACTGTCTTTTAAAGACTAAGGATTTTTCAAGTGGATTTTATTTTTATTTCATTTACATAACTAGGATCAGTCATTCATTTGAGTTGAGCAAACGTAAGGGTTTCGGTAAATAATATGCCTATTGTCGTGTGTAATATAATTTTTCTAAAACTGGTTCCTAAATGAATAAGCTTTCAAAATGGCGCACGTGCATACAATAAGCTCAAGCAGTTTGCAGTGAAGTAGGAATTTCAATTTCCGAAAATCGTTCTGCGAAACGCACTGTTTCTAGCTCGGAAGCGTTGCAACTGCTGACAGATTGAATTCGTTCAATGTCCACCATTTCCGGCAGGTCCCGTCGAAGCCTTGAGCATCTGATTCCGAGGGTGCCAATCTCATTTCCAAACCATTCCCACTCCCAACACCGTACCTCCTTCTTCCGCGCATCGGCGTCAGGGATCATGAATGAATAGTTCCGGTTCGATGCACCTAATCGTGTTGCATAAAGTGTATGACGGTGCATTCGATTCGGTCCCGAAACTGGCTGGTGCAAGCATGAACTAACATCCCAACTGCTCCACCGTCCCGTTCTGTCCAAATGGTCCGCACACGTTACACGGCTCGTTGCTGTAAAATCATTCGCCCGCATACGGATGGGATTGGTATGGAAAATCTGTTGAACATTTCCGCCGGAATAGGTTCACGGTCGTCGCGCCGTGGTAGCCACTCCGAGCCAAATGGCGTCGCAATGCACATGTGCCACTATGGCCGCAGGATATTTTCCGGTACACACAAACACACGTCCACGGCAACGCGAGCAACAAATAAAAGTGCCTCGTGCGCTGAAATGTTTCGTTGCTGCTCGAGCAATCTGCTGTTCCGAATCGCGAATCATCTCACTACAGCCGGAGGGAGATTGAACGGTATGGGAATGGTCATTTCATCAGCATCGGCCGGCGATGCTTCCGGTATTGTTTGATTGCTGCTTCCATCGTAGTTTCGTTTTGTGCTGTTTTGCGAGATTCGGTCTTACGTGCACATTTTGTTCTGCGAGTTTCAATTATTTACTTTATGGCTGCGTTTTTGCCAGAATCACCACAACATATGAGGCAAAATGTGAAAGTATTCAATAGATTTTGGTAAATATTTTCTTATTTTTGTTTGTGAAGTAAGTGATTGTGAAGTTTACCATGCAACCAAGAAAATTTTACCGAAATAATTTAAATAGTTCTATTGTATATGCAAATTCTGTATCTGGATCCTTTCATTTCGTATTTTAGATGTATGCTATTAAAACGTTTTGGAACAAATTTGGACATCTTCAATGGCAAATTCTTATACATTCCATTCCTGTTAAAACAACTAGCTCATATTCTGGCAGTCCTGCTAACTCACAAACAATGCTACATCAAATTATTGGCTCGATTTATGGTTGGCGAAAACGTGCTTAAATCTGTGTATTGCACGCTACTACCACTTTGTATGTGTTTTTTATTTGTTTTGTTTTTTACTTTGGTTACTACTGCTTCACTCATTCATTTTTTGCGATCACCATAGCATTGGATTTGTTCGAGCGACTGAGAAAAAGAAATTATTATTTTTATCACCACTGGAAGCCCGCCAGTGGCATATGATTCGCGAATGTGAACCATTTTTCCCGGAAGGCAGGACAGATCCGGTTATTATTCCCGGGAAGCATCGTCCGGAAAGATCATCGGTCGAGGCTAGGTTTAGCGCAAAACGTGCTGCGTTTAAGGGGTACGATTTTTTTATTCTACCTTCCGGATGCAAATGTACCAATTCGGGATGTTGAATAAAACATGTCTTTTGGCTAGTTAGCCTTTGCACTAGGGATAGAAATCATGATGGACACGGTACCGGAAAGACTAGCGAATGCATCCATTATGGAGAATAATCTCTAGTGTCTAAGCTCGTTACTTTTTCATTCAATGGATTTGTATTTATACAGCTTGCTCAATTGCTGAAAAATCACTTCAAACGTTTTATTCAAATAGTTAATCAACTCATATTAAATTTAAATTAAATGCTTTAAATTTATAGCTAAACTACAACTTAAAAAATAACTAGTACCTAATACAAATAATAATTCATGGTACAAACTTTATGAGTAGTTCAAACATTCCTGTATTCAATTTATTTAAATAAGGAACCAATTATTTCTTACGAAAACTATGATTGATTTATAAACCAAACCTCGTTTTTGGTTCACCAAACAGAGAAGGCAGCTTTCTCTGTGCCATTATGAAATATCTTTCACTCACGGAGTGCTTTGACCAAAAATGAAAAGGGTGTGTTACATAATTTTCTTCATGATTGTATTGTGTCTGCATTAAATGTTGCAAAAAATCGGCAAACAGATGAAAATCACCCGCTATAGGTAAATTTTTGCTCTTGCTCAAACAACGGTGTCGTGAATAAAAACGGAATCGCTTAAAACCCACCCACGATCACACACAAACACCACATAGGACATACGAACAAACGTGGTGCGCGTCGGTACGAAGCTTTCCGGTATTTTAAACATTCTTACGCTTGAGATGACAAAGGAAAAGCTGTTCGTTTCGTCTTGCTTCGTCGCTACCGATCAGAAAAGCAAGCGCGACTCGGTCGCACTTTCAGCGCCGTTACATCGCGCTTGCTAGTCTGCTGCAGCGCGATGCAAACTTCCACTGCTAACCCACTTATGTTTGCACTGAATTAAAAATATTTCCCGAAGATAAATTTAATGAAAAACAAACACCATGTCTCTGGCTGGTTTGCCTACCGTACGGTAACCGTTTTCTTCGGCATTCGTGCACATACCAAAGTGACAGAGAGAGAGAGTGAGAGAGAGAGAGAGAACGTTGAAAAGTGAGCACGAGTTTTTCCTTTGTGCGCGGGTTCTCTTTCCTGTCGTGGATGCTTTACAATGCTTCCTTTTGCTTCCTGCTGGCGGAATGTTTCATCTTTCAAAGACGAACGTCTCCTTCACAATGTCTTTTCATGGCACGGAAAGTTTCGCAGTGAAACCCGAACGCGTTTTGTTTCCTTTGCTGTAAATTCGATTTATGGCTTCTATTTATTTGTTTTTCGATTCATTATTAATGTGTGAATTTGTTTTATAAAAAGGAGTCGAAGTAAGGATTTCTTATTTTTGAACCGAAGACAAAATAGCACATTTTCGTGCATGTAACAAACAATTTATGACGCAATTTTCTCACCAATCAGATTGTTCCTCAAGCAACTGTCATAATATTATTTTGTGGACATTATAATGATGATCAAATTCGTGCCGTGTTCTCAAATATTTCATCAACAGAATATTACATCAAATCTCATCCCGAAGCAAGGTAAACACATTCCCACCGAGCCGGAAGGAAAATGCTGTGATTTGGAGCGCTTTTTAAACGGCCATATATTGTGCAGCACACATTTTCCGGCACCATCGCGTGCGTACGAGCGTGGGTGCGTGTGTGCTGGTGGAATGTGAAAAACAAGCGTGTACGATCTTAAACAAACACTATGGCAACCGGTACAATCACTGCCACCGACGCGAACGACACGGCACACGCTCGACATCGGTTTCGGCGATGCCCGACTTGGGAGACCGTTTCCTCCTGTGGGAAATTTCGGCACGGGAAATTGGATGATTGCGTGTGTAGCACCGCAGTACGTAACCACCACCGTAGCCTATGGAAAAACCACACCAACTGCTTGCTGCTGCTGCTGCTCCACATTGAAGGCTCCTACACGAAGCGTGTTTCTTTGCGTAGCGCAGCGTTTGCATTATGTTGACAAATGCGTGTGCGGGAGCATGCGTTTGGAAAATGATATAAAAACAGTCGAGTCAGTTCTGCCGGCATTAGGAGTGTCATTTGTGATAGCGTATGAGAGATACGGGTGTACACGATAGCCCCAGTCGCGACGCGTTTTGTTGGAGCATTATGTTTGCCGGTTGCTTTTGAGAGTTACTGTAAAAACACATGATTATTCAAGCACATTCCGTTGCGATTTCATACTTTCTGGCTTGTGGTTATGCTGCAGAACACATTCGCTTGTTTATTGTTTCTTCGTAATTAGTTTGTTTTTAATTTATGATGCTTTATTACGTTGGGAATTCCTTAGATGAGCTGAATTAATAGCTCACCAATACTCGTAGACGATTTCTTTTGGAATTGATTAAAGTTAATAGTTTTTTTTTACGAAAAAAGCCAAATTTATGTAACGTTTGGAAGGATTTGTTATAGTGTTTTTATAAACAAAACTAATTTCAGAAATCTTTAATTTATTTTTGATAAATTATTTACAATTATAAGCTTTTGATAATTTACTTAATAATATTACCATTATTGAATTATATAATAATTTGAAACTATATTTACACGGAAAATGTTTTACTTATGTCTAGAGAAACTTTTGTTTTTTTTTTCTCTGTTCACTCTGCGTAAACCAATACTAAAATTCCTGCAACTAAACCAACCAGTTCTCTTTAATGAAGAATTTTGTTTGACAATTCCCATTTCGAGCATGTGTTTTTTGTCCCTAATACCTCTGATGTTCTCCAGTATTTTCATCCTTTTTTGTTGCGGAAGAATCCCAAAATCTCTTGCAAACAACGACCTATCGATTGCTCAAAGACACAGCATATTCGTAAAGAACGGATACGGTCAACCTTAAGTCCTTGTCCTTTTCGTTGTGGTAAGCAGCGAAATCGATACTGCTCGCCTGTGTTGGACCATTTTCTAAGTCTAGTACGATTCCAGAAGGTACTTATAGGTGAAAGATCGTGCTTGAAAACCCCTGAGATGGATGAAAAATGATAAACCGAAAATCTGCTCGGATACCAACCGGTTCAAAAAGCAACCGGTTACAATGACAAGTTGAACCCCTCGGGTTTCGATCAGACGATTCAATTTTTGTACGGAGAAGATACAAGTATTGGGTGTACCAGTTGTAACAAATTGAAGCGAATAAGGAAGCAGATATTTTATGTGTTTAATTTCTAATCGATTTGCAGATTCTTTTATAAAATAATATTCGAAAACGAAGTTCTATTGCTTACCTTAATTTACATATGAACACGCCATCTGGTGGATAGTAGCAGAACGAACTGAGGTTACAAAGCTACCTTCGATGCAATATTCGATTTAAAAACAACACGATATACATTCATCCCTATCACCGTCAACTCTCCATCATCATTATCACCATTATCTTCCTCTGTTCCACTTCACGATGATTGTTATTGCACGCTCCTTTGCGCTCCATCACCCTTAATGTAGCCAGGATATCAAAATACCTGCACAACAATTTCCACCAACCTTTTTTTTTCTCGAATAAGAACTCGCGTATGCACTTGACTCCAACAGCACACGACTTTCGTCTGTGACATACGTATCCGATAGTGTCTGGCACGGTGCCCGGATGTATTTGACTGCTCCATGCTCTTTATGTTGCGCTTGCTCAAATTAAAGCTTTCGCGAACCGTTTCACCGTCTTGTTGGGAGGGAGGAAAGCGCAAAGAGACGTGCAGCAATTGCAATTGCACACTACAGCACATCCATCCCCCGCAGCAACAGCAGCACAAGTGCATACGAAGTGGTAGCTGCAGCTCCTGTGATGAGAGTACGTGTAGGGTGATCCCCGACCGGATTGTCACTTCCTAACCCGTTCGCCTCTTCCTAACGCCCGGGTGGTAGCATTCCAAGGAAACGCCCGCATTACTTCAAACCTCCCGCTTGTTCCGGTTGAGGATTTTATTCATTTCATTCGCATTTCTATCTCAGTTTCTATTCAGGTCCCTCTAGCTCCGCTGGCAAGGAATCGGTTTTCCCGATGAAAAGGAAGCAAGAGGGAAAAACAGAAAAAAGCATAAAACTCTGACTACCTTGAAAGTATCACATGTTGTAGGAACATAAATTTTAATATGCTCACCCGGTTGCTCGCTCACTCTCAACTGCACACATACAACCCATTCCTTCGGTGAAGATTTTTTTTTCTTCACTCAACTCTTTCTCTTTTTCCCGTTGCAGGATACGACTGGGTCGGTTGGCGTAATGACTCACTCGGTTGGGCCGGCAAGCCGGTCGAGATGGTGTTCGAGTTCGACTCGGTCCGTAACTTCAGCTCTATGGTGCTGCACACCAACAACATGTTCAGCAAGGACGTACAGGTGAGGCCTTTCTTCTTTACGCTCCGTTTCGTTCGGTCCTTTTCGCACGTGCGTCACGTTAAGGCATGGCAGAATTCAGCGATGGGTTCTTACTATTGCCACAAAACGGCACGGATGTGGTTAAATTCCAGTGCTGTCACCTACTGCAGCAATGGGGTATCGCGTTACTGGGGCTCGTTCTACTTACCGAGGGATATTATATACACACTCAGGTTGTTAAACGCGAATCAAGATTGTATCGTTCCTTTTATTCTTTGGAAGATTATTTTGATGAAGTAGAGTCACTCCAGACGAGTAATGTGTAGAAAGTAATGTAAAAAGAGTAAAAAAGAAGAGATCACATTCCAAAACAAAAAAGATTCCAAAACAATTGATTGTCTTTTTAATACAATCAACATTATGTTAACAAGCAAACATATATATAGTCAATTATTTTGAGTATAGTATTACACTCAAGAGCATGTAAAAAAAAAAATCGTTAAATAACTTTAAAAAAAACGATTACGTAATGCAGTTTTGATTGTGACTTTCAAAATATTCTTTGGGGTTCGGGCAAAACAGACAATCGCAGTTTTAAATCATGTACCTTCTACTGCGATATTTTATTGAATAAGCGGATTATATCGTGTTTACTTGTCGAATATTGAGGATAATTTTATAAAAAAATATATTAGACGAAAGAATAAATTATCATCAATTTTATAAAATGTGTATACATTCTTATAGTTTAGTGTTGTACCTTTTTTAATACCAGTGTGGATTTTTAATGCGTTTTAAAATGTGAAATCTGCAATCAAAAAAGATTCATAATAGTCATTCGAAATAGCTACAAAACTCCAACCTTCTAACGACTTGTCCCACTGAATCTGGTCGTTTTTCGAACACCACAAACATAGCGTTCATTAAAAATAACATTTTACTGTTTATCGCCGCTCAAAATGCGACCCAATCAATTTAAATAAATCGTTACATTCCGCAGCGTGTGCATTGGAGTCACAAGCTAGCATTTGTACCCCTCAAACTTCAAAGTGTTATACCCCGTCCAATACATTCTAATGCGAGAAAATGGGACCGCACTTCAAACCAGCTGTCTGTGTGTCGTTTTTTCTTATTTCTGCTCAGTTGAAAAAAAAACATCATTTTGATGGCACTTTGATAAGGAACCCCCGGTTTGCACTGCGAAAGCAGCCGGCACGTGATTTACTCGTTGGGTCGAAAAGGGGGAAGGGGAAGTGATTTATTCGGCCACTCCAAACCCGACCCACAGAAGTAATGAGTTGTTTTGTGCCGAATGAACACTCGCCCGTCTCCAGGACTCGCCTTTTGCAGTCGAATATCAATAAACAATTATCAAACGCATAATGCTTGAAAACGGTCTTATCGTCAGTTGCTGCCAGCCGTTTAGGGCCACACTCGTTTTGCGCGTTGCTCATTACTGAGGCGAAGCATAAAGCAGTCAGCCTAATGAAGGGTAAATCTTCTTAACTGAAACTCGGTACGGTTCCATGGTTTGCTGGGCTGTTTATTTTTGTGTTGTGCGCCGCTCTCAGACACCGGCGGCTATCAGCGACGTAACAGAGAGTAGTATTTTTGCGAGTAGTCCTGGTGCCCTTTTTCCGACGTCGTCGTCTTGGTCGCGAACCATGGCGCCAACATGCTAAGTATCAATAATTGGACTCGGATCGTAAATTTTTTTTCCCAAGTTTTTTGTTTGCCCCTGCAAGAGCAACCATTTTCGGCAGTTGGCAGTTTTTTGCCATTGTTATGTTTATTTTCATTTTTCCCTTTTTTGGAGTGGCAACGCTCCAGTTTCCCAGTGGCCCGTTAAAAGTTTTTCCAGCGAAACGCCATTTTCTGGTCGCTTTTCCATTCATGACTTCCATGGGTGAAGATGGTAAGGAGGAAGAAAAACACCAAACCGACAAGAAATCAACTGCAACCTGGCCTCGGTACCACTCGATGAAGCGAAACTCTTCGGGCTTCTTTTTCGAATGCTGCCACGCCGTGTTTTGTCGGTGGTGGTGTTGGTGGTGGTGCGTTTGCAAAAGTATGGCCAAGTTTCACCTCACGGAGGACGGTTGCCTGCAACGACGGAAAATTCATGATAAAACTTATTTTCTCGTTAATTGTTCGAGACGTTAAAATAAATTTTCTGCAAAATATAATTAAAGCAACCGGGTGCACATACACACGGCGCCCCTCACGAAAAAGTCATTCCAACCGACCGCGAAATGAAAAAGGCAACCCCGGGAGGGGAAACGGGAGCTCCGTGGTGAGGGTGAGGAGTATTATTTTTAATGGGCGATGCGCCTTTTCCAACTGGCCACGGGTCCTTAGTTTCAATTCTATCCAACGAAGCAACGACGAATTACCGGGGCAATTGGACGAAACTCCGAAAAAATAATCCTTTCGAAGCGTCGAATAAAAGGTGAAAAGCTTTAAAAACCTTCCCATTTATAAAGCAAAGGGTCACGGGGTGAACGATGTTGAAAGCGATGCACGGAAAATTGCTTGCTGGAAAGAGGAGACCAAATAAACATTGCTTTAACTTCGCACTTCCCTTACGTTGGATCATGAAACTTGATGGCATCGAAACAAAAAAAACTAACTTCAGCAAAATCGATAGAAAAATTAAGCGAAATCACACAAAACCACCATTGGTTGATGGTAGTGGTGGTGGAGTTGGTATTCCGTCCTGTGAATCCCCTGTGCCAAATGGCGTGGAAAAAAAGCGAAAGTCAATTTAATTAGGTGAGGACAAAGCGTCGTCATTCGCAAGATAGGGAATCCCTAAAACCACGAACAACCAAACCCCTAGAGCACGTAGAACCCGGACACTTTCAAAAAGAATCACGGGTACGCAGACGATCGGTATACCTTAATGTTGTTTGATTTGATTTTACGGGTTTTGTGAGGTTTTCGGTTTTGCTTTCACTAAATTGTTTCTTGTTGTCTTTTTATTTTGAATATTGAACTATTTTTTGATACTTTTGCATTTTTTTTTTATTTTATTTCATATGAATAATCTTTATAATAGGTGTTTTAGAAATGTAATGAACAGATTTCGTTTAATGTGACTTTACTTAAGAAAATGTTGTTTTACAATTTCTTCACCAGCTATAAAAATGAGCAGCGATTTTTGTTGCATTTTTATATTATTTACACTTTTATATTTATATGTTTACATTTTTATATTCATGCATGATGCAGTTAGCTATTGAACATTAACGACCTAATCATTACATATAACTTACATGTATGTAACTTTCATAAAGTTCAAAACATTATTTGGAAAAATATAATTTCACATCATGTATAAGCATTTACATAGAAAATTACTGTTTATCTGGAACACTTAACATACTTTTGCTAAGAAAAGCAGCTTTGAATCTCCCTAAATATTTCAATACAAAAAAAGAGTTTTTAAAATCTCGCTCTAAAAATCGGCAAGAATTACAGAATTAATTTTTGAAAAATAGCTAGGTCAAAATGTTTTCTAAAATATGTTATTATGTAATGAAATAAATTATAAAAATATGTGATAATACTTTTTACTTTAAAAAACTAAACACAGCGCAACTACTGTTCGTTCCACACGAACATCAAAACGTGAACTGCTGCACATGACTACAGCCTAAACTTTATAAAACATTAAGTAATCAAATAAAATACGGGAGATTTGCAATACAATCTAGACATATGAGATTTTGTTTGTTGTCAGTATTGCTCATATTATTGACAACTAACATAATAAATTATTATTTATTCGATTTCACGCCTCGCTCATCGTAATTGGTCTCATGCAATCAAGTGAAAATGTAAATAAAAGCGCACTCAAACTGATCCGTCTCATTGGACCCAAACTATTAAAAGGAAAACGTTCATACGCCAACCAACTCCCATCTTCTTTCTGCTTAGTACAAACAATTTTCCGTAGCTTGTGGGTACAAGTGCAACGTAAAAATACTCAAAGCCCGAAGTAAGATGATATTTTCATCTTGTCGCTGTCTCTCCGAGTAACCCCAACCCCCTGTTGCGATCAGCATCTTCCAAGAAGTGGTTGTTAAATGGTGTTCCGGAAATGAGGGACAGTGCGATGAAGAAGCATGAGCGTGCGCCGCGTACGTTGGTTGTGCTAATTTCGAACGAGAATTTTCACATCCATCCCCCTCGTGCCCTGCTGGATTCGGAGTGTAGGGAGGATTTTTCTTTTGCGGAAAACGCGCTTATCAGTGTCCATTCGATTGCAGTCACCCCGGGAAGGTGGCGATGGCTTTTATCGTGCTTTTCGTGGATGGTTGGCGCTTATTGCGCTAATAAACGTCGCTCGGGAAGCGAAGCGATCGGAATTAAAAGGATCGTCGGGGATTTTTTTTTTCTTTCCTCGCTACGATTTTTTTTCCTTCCGGCGATTGGCCTTAAGCGGACGACATTCACCATTAAGGAGAATGACACGCTGGCTTCAGTTTTATAAGCTGCTTATTGCCATCGATACTATATTCTGGCCGCGCTCGGGATGGATGGAAGACGTGGGGCTGATGGTTTTTTGCAGTCGTATTTTTTAATAAATTTCCAACCCCGGAAACAGACAGCAAGCAGCTTAAATCGACGACGACGTGACAGAACGCAAGACGAACAAGTGCACACTAATTAGTTTTAGTCGCGAGATCGAGAAAATAGTTCCGCTTTCGAGCGTAATCAACCCCCCGCAAACGGATCGAGAAATGGAAGGCAAAGTAACAAATCTCCATTAATAGCGATGTAAAATAAGTCAATAAAATGCAAAAAAGGTTTAACAAGTTTCTAAAGCGATGAAACTAAACTAAACTATTAAATTGCAAGCGTACAATTTGAGAAGTTGCTCTCCATCAATAATGTTTTGATTACTTCTTTTACAGGTGTTCGTTCATGCGAAAGTATTCTTCAGCATCGGTGGCCAGCATTTTACCGGAGAGCCAGTTCAGTTTTCCTACATGCCCGATACGGTGATGGAAAATGCGCGAGACGTCACGATTAAGCTGCACCATCGGGTTGGTCGCTACGTACAGATACATCTGTACTTTGCGCTGCGTTGGATCATGCTCAGTGAAATATCATTCATTTCTGGTAAGTATTTATAACTTTTTATGAGTAGTAATAAGCAATACATAGTAAGTAATAATAAGCTATAAATAAAATCATGACATCGAATAAAGGAAGTCTACCATTATAATGGAACTTAGTGAAGCGGTTTCTGAACAGTCAAATGTTCTAAACAAGCAGCATTGAAAATAAATGCAATGTTGATCATTGAATTGAGCAAAGCTAACTCAACCAATTAAATGTAAGAACAATATTTGAATTTTCTACGCTAGAAGGGTATTTCTGTTAGACTTTAAAGAACGGCGATATCAAGACAACCGATTATTTGCAATTCATGCTTCAGACATTCTAACACAATTAATATGAACATTATTTTCTTTTTAATTTTAACTTTCCCTCCCTTGTTTGCTGCAATCGCGACGAGCAAACCCCATCTCCAACACGTTTCACTGGGTCATCATTTGCGTGCACTCGAAGCGCATGTTCACTCGTGCGATGGTGCTCATCATCTGTCGACTAACGAGTTGTGCAGTCCTGTGGTCCTTAAGTGGCAGCATCACTTTTTTTTTGCTTCTTGCACACCCAACGGCAGTCGATCCATGTCTGACACCGATTCGCATCGATGCGCACTGGCGACAAATTTGCAACAAATAATCAAATTACCGCGCTAGTTCGCTATCCCGGTCGACGCGTAAACATTGTTGCTATGACGCGATGTCAACTCGAATAGGTTGATTATTTGGAGACAAAAAAATAACTCAACACTCTTATCAGGTGGTCCGTAAAGATGTTGCATCATGCCATTATTTACTGTTTTCTTGTATTTTTTTAGACTGTACATATTGTTTATAGACTAAATCATATCAACTCTGACAATCTTGAAATGAACCATACGCTGAAGAACATAAACAAGATCCAATATTCTACTCGATCGAGAAACGAGACATTTGCTTCATTTGTTAAGAAATATATACATACATTACGCCAATTTGATGCCATTTGATGCTTGTTGACAATAAAGAATGCAAATGACAGCATAAAGTTTTGTATTAACACATATTTTTTCTTATTTTGTATGAACTTGGCTACAATTTTTAGAACTACATGTTTTTAAAGCAATTCAAAATTTAATTCAACTTTAGTCACAATTTGGACGCAATGCGATTTTTATTGAGATTTTTTTTACATACGATTCTGTCTCAAACAGCTCATTTTAAAGCGGTTCTGAATTTTATATTCGATTGAAATATTTCATGGGAAATATTTATTTCACCATTTCACTATTTTATTTCTATTTCACAAGAAACTATTAAAAAATGCCATGTAAGCAAAAGTTTTGCTATTAATTCACTATCTCACTAATTTCGGATCTTTTAAGCACACAAATTGTTCGTGTTTAAATAGTTGAATAGTTGAAGTTGAAAAACGGATGCATTGCGAAACCACAACTCTAACGCCAACAAAATTGCAACCTCGCTTAGTTAAAAATCCTTTCCCGCATCGTTGACCCCTTTCCCGCATCGGCTGCTGGTGCAGTACAAACATTACGCTATTATTTCACGAAAACAACCCCATCGCACGAAGACTCTGCGGGAGAACTGTTGTGAAACAAGCGTGAAAAAAAACCACTACCGACTCCCCAACTATGAATGATGCGTTGTCGAGGTTAACAAGATTTTAATGAACGGAAGTTATGTTTCTTCTGCGGTCTGTTTGCCCTGCTGCCGATCGTTTTTCCCGTGGCGTAGTTTGCCGGAGGATAAATTTAGCACACAAATAAGGCACCGACGCGATGGGTGGAAGGATGGTGTTTTATTTTGTACCACAAAGCATCGCCGACGAGAGGTTCCGGCTGATGGTTGTCCTTTTTTGGCGTAGCAATCCTGCCTAGCGTCGATAGATTACGGTACAGTTTGTGATGTATTTCGCTTTGGTAACGGCACCAAGCTTCTACTCTCTCTCACTCTCCCGCAACATTCCGCCCTCTCCAACGTTCCGTAATAAATAGGGTAAAATTATTCAAAAGATCGCATAAATAACACACCGCTGGTGTTTATTTGTTTGATCCTCGGCTGTTTGTCATGCTCGATGCACTCTCGGCTCCCATCATCGGAGGCCAACAATGCGACACTAAAATGGGCGCCCAAACCGCACCCGGACTGTCCACTCGGTATCGGTTGGTCGGTCTGTTTGTCGAGCGAACGTTGTTCGTGGCCGGGTGCAAAATGCATTTTCGCGGTGGTGGTCACACTGCGCCATTTGTGCGCTACGGGACCGGATGCTGCCGCATGCGGAGGAGGAACACTGGACCGACAAGTTGTGTTTAAGTAACTGATCTATAACAAAGAAGATATTTATGATGGTCAATCTGCGAGCCGCGCGATTCGTGCCATTTGTGAAGACGAGTTATGTTTGTCCCGATGCAAGACGCTAGCAGAAGACGAGTTCTTCCCACCAAGGTTCCCTGTCTGTTAGGCAAAAAAGGCACCACAATGAGGGAGAGAGGTAGAGACAGGCGTATGAAGCAAAGCGTCTTGAAACGTAGCGAGAACAGAGCGCACAGATTGTCCGCGCACCCATTAGTTAGCTTGGGAAAGGTGCGACAGACATGAACGTATGCGTTCGTACAGCGATGGTGTAAATTGTGAAGGTGGTCGCGATGATCATGGTTTAACTCTATCACACCGAGAGCTTCCAGCTAGCTGCTGGAGCTGCAAGATTCATTTCGATACTTTACACACTTTCGAGTAGCCGTTTATCACCAGCAAGACGGACTCGTGGAATAGAGGATAACTTATTACGGGCGGCTGGCTGGCAGCACGGGCTCTTGCGGTGAAAGAAATGTGGAAAAGTGGAAACTATTTTTCTTCACCGCTTGAGTATGTTTCCTTTTTTTAAGCCAGCCAGATGTTTGAATTTTTCTGTGTAATTTTGTTTCGCAAATACCGTGTGGGATTTGGTACAAAAAGAGAGATGGGAAATGGAATAGTGAGCTTTAATTAATTAGATAATAACGTATCGCAATGATAAATGCGTTTTAAACGATCAATTATTTATATTCCACACTTACCGGTTCCCCGAGCCACGTATTGAACTCATGACTGCATTCAGTTATTTTGTCGAAACAGCCGGAAGAACCACTTATAGAGCCTTATTGATCGCCTCATTAGAGGCGGATTAAAGGACGTGATTCATACGGTTGAGGTAAAATATTATCGATAAAAGCGTGATTTACGCATTTGCCAACGAACCGACAGAAGAAAAGCGTTAGATTGCTAGTGAATAGTCGTTTTGGCCATTGCTTGCTAATATTTATTTTAGTTTTGTAAATCAATTTTAATAGCAAAAGCTTTTTGAGTAAATCTTTCATTCTTTACACAACTTAATTTATTTTATTTCTTGTTTTTTCGACCATAATGCGTAAGTATTGATTGAGAACAGATACCATAACTAGTGGGAAGCGATTTTGAAACAATAAACATTTCCAAACCGTAAACTAGTGATTTACCTATATTCCCATCCAATTCTTCTGACCTTGTGCTAGTTGGCTTCAACTTCAACCGACGCTAATTCTCGCCGCTCCAATAGTTTATTAAAGCACCACAAATTATTTCAGGACGCGAGCCAGAATCCCAGCATAATACAACTACGATCGTTGTTCATGCGTTTTGGCAAAAGAAATGTGTATGTAAGCAAATGGTTCATAGCAGAGAAAATTCCCGGGGTGAGGGCAAAATGCACACACCCATTAACCAAGCGAATGCTTCCGTCGATGTATGGCCGGAACCATACCATACCGCTGTCCACCCCATACACCTCGGCGGCTTCAAGTGCGCAATCATAAATTGCTGTCAACGGCAGCATTCGGCCTGTTCTCGTGAATGCTAAATTTAACTTCAAAAACTCCCTTTATTGGGCTCACCTAATTTCCTGACCCGAGCCGGCGTACACATGATAAGTGTGCTGTGGTGGCGCAGGCGGCATGCGAATTTCTTCAAAGCGCAATGATATCTCTTCCCGTGGCTCACCGCCGGCGGTTCCTTCCCACCGCCGACGCATTCAACGCAGGCGGCAACTCAACGACTATGTAATTGGTTCGCAAACACAACGCGCCGAACATGGCGTTGGGCCGTCGTAGTCGTCGTTGTTGTGTGCTGCACTTTTACTTTCGCATCGAGCAGGAATCTTCTTCTCGCGCGGCCAAAATGTCACTTGGTTGGTGGTTCGGTAAAGCAGCCGAGTCATTAAATTTAATAAATCAAACAACCCGATCTCGTCTTTCCCTAACGAGGTGGGCCGAAGAAAGAAGAAGTGTATGACGACGAAGGCATGACATACGGGTGTTCGCATCCCACCAACGCCCTGCTTATAAGGAACATTCCGTAAGGGGCAGTTAATCATTCTACATTCCGCTTACCCATCAATCCCGCCCCGCCTATCGCTGTACCCGGTCGCGCAGAGGTAATTTATCAAAATCCCTGAAACCCTACACTCTGGTCCCTTTTCCCTCTTGCCCCCGGAAAGTCAATGGCTGCCACGCACATGCAGAGCTACGGATTTGAAGCTAATTTATGTTTATTTTCCCGTGGCTTTGATATCAAATTATGTTATTAATTCCAGTCGGCGTTCACCGGCCGGATCGCTGCGGCGTATGCTTCCGATGCAACTGGATTTTTGATTAATTTCTAGTGCATCATGCGAGTTGGCAGCTTTTCTTGACCATAAAGTATCAGAAGATCGTAAATTTGCTCCTGCTTAAAACGTTTAAGACCGCTCCAGATAAGCATGCGGACACCGACCGACCCTTTACCGTCTCACAACACGCACACAAACATTCGAAGCTGTGAGTCAGTCCCCATATGGAACCCATTGCGTGCAAATGTGCACGTTTGAGAAGTTTCCTTTACCGTTTTCTTCAAAGAACCGACTTTGTGGCAGCGGGATCAGCTTCATTTTGCGCACATTTCTGCTAATTTGCCTGCGGTTTGGGATGTTTCCGTGACGCGCTCCCGGGTGGAAGCCAAGTGCGACACGTCGCAAGGGCAATTAATATCGTCTCGTGCGCGAAAAAGACGTGAATGAGTGAAGATCGTCGTCTCTTATGAATGTTTGTTCTCTCTGCCAGCTTCATGACACGTCATGGCACACTACGAAGAAGTGATTTGTGCGTACGGAGCGGACAAAACGAACCGTACAAAGAAGGTGACCTCGAACGTCACGCGGCTTATCCGATGAAAAATGTGGCGTTAAAGAAAAACAAACATACCCGTTAAAACGAGCAAGCCGTTTATTCAGCTCGTATTTGGCGGTCTCTAAAACTCGTTGAATGTGGTGTGTAACTGAATTTCAATTGTGGTTTTGGATGCATGGAGAAAACGAAAGGTTAAAGCCCTTACATACACACAGATGTTTTATCGCTACGCAATTCACTTGGTTGCTTGAAATTTTGGATAATTATCAGACATTGTATAAATTTAACTATAGAACTTAAGTATAGAAGTGGGAATTTGGGCTACTTTTGTCGATTAAACGATCATTATTTACAGTACAAAAAAAAATCGGATCATTTTGTTTAAGCTATTTGTGTAACTGTTTTTTTATCATACTTTTACAGGGATTTGTTTTGTATTATTTTGTGTTGTATTTTATCAAATCACGAAATTCGAATTTCATTCAAAATAATATTTAGCCTTGTAAAAATCGAATTAGTGAAATAAATTAATATTTCGATATTATAATAAACAGGAAATTCTCAATACCATAACATGGGTTGAAAGTACCGAGCAGTTCAACTGTTATTTTTTATTGATATTCTTTGTAATCATTTATTGAATATTCAAACAATTAAACATTCTCGGTATGATTATTTATTATTATTAAACGGATCAAAACGGGCAAACAAAGGCATTGAAAAAATGCGCTTTGTAATGGAGAGCACCAAACACCAAAGTATTAAATAATAAACACATAAACTCACCTCGACAGCTGGTCCTTGTGTTTTTGAATATTTAAGCACGTCAATTTGCAAGCCAAACTACTGCGTTCTATGGAAAAGCAAGCTAAAATGTATTAAATTTTTAAGTAATTTTGTTAACCAAGGTACAAAAAGCATCACCCCTTTATGATGGTTATTATTACTCTATTTTGCAGTGCCAGTGACCGGTAATTTCTCCGACGAGGAAGTCAACGGGAACTCTATCTCACAGGAGAACTCCATCGAGTATCCATTGCAGCGTGACGAGTCTGGCATCAACATCATCAACAAGGGCGAACGGAACCACGTTACGCAGAGTAAGTAACACTGGTTTCCCTTCTAGCAGAAAGTGGCACCTTCGACAAACCGCAACGCTGTAAAAAGGCAGTTGACACAAACACCGGGCAAAGTTCTCAGGCCAATTTCGCTAGTGCATCGTTTACCGTTTCACAAAGTTCGCCTGAGGGCGCAATCCTCCACGGGTCACGGGTACAGCTCAGCGTTGGATTTAGCTCGACGCTAGCCTCTGTCCAATCAATATCAAATCAAATATTCATCTTAGAAATTACTTAATATTTAGCATAAAATAATTGCAAATTAACTACAATCAATCCGACCGGCGACCAGGTTCCAGGTACACACAGGGAGAGGTTGTACGAGATGTGGGCTCGGTTGAGTAATAAGGCCATTAAGGTTCGGAGCGGTAGCAAACAGCACAAAACATCCACTGGGGTGGATAAGAAAACGCATCACCGCCAATTCTCTTGGGCTGTGGGGTGGCCAAGGCGATTGGACACAGGCTGGCGGAGGTTAGGAACCATTTCCAGTGCGATCAAATATCTTCCACCAATTTGCATTGCTAATGTGACTCATCAATTATTCAAATTATCACATACTTTGCCCCGGCGTGAACTAGTTGTTTGTTGGCGTACGCTTGATGCCTGTCCTGGGTTGCGGGACGTAGAGTGTCTTCCGTCCCGAGCGCATTCTCATTCCGATTTTGATCTTGTCCGGAGGCAGCTTCTGCAGTTCAGTAGAATCAGCCGCAGCAGCAGCAGCATCAACATCAAGTCCGATCAATTCTCTTTGATGAACGGTGCGGGCTGTGCGCGCATCGTACTTCATCATCATCATCATCATCATCGCTGTCGTCCGAGTTATGGTAACCGTCGCCACACTGCCGTTCCCGATTCGGCCGGAGTGTCCTGCAGCGACATAATGTCCTGCCTTCTCGCTGCGGCCATGATGAAAAGATGAGTGATGATAAACGGCCGACTACTTCCTGTGTCTGCAGGTCCGGGAGACCTGCATTGGCCAGATCGGTCGGTCAAGAGTGGAGAGTGAATTTATCTACCTCTGCTACCCGCACCACCGCATGGACATGTCTTCAAGCTCAAACGAAGCAAATGCCATCAGCAATCAGCAAGCGTGCATATGAATCTGGTTTCATCTCGGGATCGTGCACGGCAGGGCCGGATAAAGCCGGCGCATACGGATAACTTGCACCATTAGGAGCGTATCGAACGTACGATAGCCATCAAAGTGGCGACAGTAATAGTTCACATTTTTTATGCCTGATTTATTTCCCAGCACGTTTTCTCTCATCACAGCCAATCGCGCCACGCTTATCGATATAATGCATGAAATTATACTCTGCTACTTGTTCTCTGGAGCACACACCTGTTCGATTCGTCGTGATGTTGTTGGTGGTGTGTGTTTTTTTTTCATCATCTTTAACTAATGAGATGAGAGTGTGGTATCTTAAGAGCCCTCTTAAGATGTAATCCCTTTAATAACAACAAGAGCGCTAAACGCGTTCTTGTCGACTCGATGTCATCGATTAGCACGGTTGGTTCTGTCATTAAGATCCCGGTCGTAATACTTATCACCTCACTATCGCAAATGAATCTCCCATCTCTTATTGACGATTATATGGTATTTGCAATTTAAATTAATTTCTTTCACCAGCTGGCGACCGAAGACGCTTTAATTCCTTCTTTTCGCTATGCTTGAAGGCAACTTCAGAGAATACAACCTCTTGAACAAGACGACAAGATGGGCGCCAATAAATTAAGGAATGAAAAAATACTACTCGTCGGGAATTGATTCATCGATTCTCATCTGACAGTTCGCTCGTAATGTTACTTACAATTACTTATGGTCTCTTTTTCCTTCTTCTTCTTCTTCTTCTTCTTCTTCTCTCTCTGTCTCTCTACCTATCTTTATGTCCCCGTTGCAGTCATCTCACCGAAACCGATCGATCAGGAGCCGGAGCCACACTTCGTCGGTGTCGTGATAGCGGTTCTGACGACCATCATACTGCTGCTGATCGTTATCATCATGTTCATCGTGGCGAAGAACAAGCGCACCCGTACGGCGGCGGTTCTCGACGCGCTGCAGCATAATTTGCATACCGACAGTTTGGGCATCGATAAGCGCCTGAACAGCAACTTCAAGGTAATTATACGCAGCTTTTGCACCTGCACGAGTTGGCCACTAATGATGATGGGAATGAACCGGTCTAATGGGGGGAAAAAAAATGTTGTCGGAGATTCCGCACGCCACTGTGCGTCCTTATTAGTGTCTCGTTACGATGGACAGCTACAAATGAATTGATTTATTTGTTTTTACGGCATTCACTTGCCTCCTTTTTTTGGACTGATAGGCTCGTTAGATTGTGTTGCTTTTCATCGCGGATCAGCGTAATCTCATCCTGATTTTCAAAAAGCATACCGTTAAAGGCAAATTTTCAAACAACTCAATAATCGTTTCACATCAATGTTGCTCGATTCCAACAAACTCGCACCCTCAATCAATGGTTGTTGAGAGATTGGGCTACATTCATCGTACCATCACTAACTATCAACGACAAGTTTTCCCATAACACGCCTCGAAACCCGTCCGTGCCGTTCGAAAACCCCACGCAGTTCTTGTTAAAAGTTGCACCACTGATCTGATGAATTTACCAGCTATTTGCATGCATTTACGTTGAGTGGATCGTTCTACCGCTATGCCGGAGGATGTATCTCCCGGGGGTAGTTTAAAAGTTCCCCGTCCGATTCGCTCCACAAGCGGACGCACACACGCTTCGAATTGACTGATATCCAACGTTCTCCCGTTCGATCTCTTTCCACAGGTATCGATAGACGATAATGAATCGATTGATAAGAGCAGCCTCTACCACGAGCCGTTCAATGTAAATATGTACACCAGTGCCGCCAGCGGATGCTCGATGAGCGACATGCAGCGCCATCACATCACCCCGGACTATACAGGTAAGCGAAGGGCTCCTGCATTCATGGGTCCTGATCGGGAATTAGTCCCTGCGGTTTCGCTCGACACAAACCGGAGCGGTATCCGGAGCGGTGCGCAACTCATCTGGGGAGCTATGTTGTCCATAATTACACTTCATGCTGCAGCTGCGAAACATTTCGCACACGCCTGTAGTGAAGTGCAGCAAATGCATCACGCTGCCGTGTCAGGGATGAAGAGAAACTCAAATTAAATTAAGCTACAATGTGAGGGTGAGGAAAAGGAGAAGGTGATGGGCTTAATTGTGGACCACATCCTCGCCGCCGAAACACACGTAGCTCTAGACATAGCCGCAGTTTGATCGGAAAACATTTTGGTATGTGAATCATTATGCCTAACTTGAAGCTTTGAGAAAGAGTGAAACGTTCGGTTGCGTTTCGATTGAAATTGATTTCCTTATTGTACATTTCCGTACAATCAAACGTGACTCCATCTGCTCCACTGCATCGCAAACCTATTAACTACCGATTCATCATGTGGTGAAGCAACAGGAGCAGTAAACGCTTTACATGTTGGCAATAATCCACTTGATGTTCATAAATACTTTGTTCGGGACGATAAAATTAATGAAAAAGCGTCGTCTACACCACATGACGGGCATGATGACACGAGCACGAAATGGTTCTTCGTATATCCTCCGGATCGGATTATGGACTTCCATTTCTTTCGCCCGCGTCTCAGCAGACACAAGGAGTCGCGAGACGTGCAGAACTAATTTATTCATTGCCTGTCGACGATCGTATACTGCTGGTATCGCTGCTTCCCATCTCCATCGCCATCATCATCATCATCGTCTCGTCCTTATCTTATCGATTCCGCGACAGTGTGTCGGTGGCTCCCTCGTGACGGAAGCATCTTCATCTCCGATCAGCTTCTTCACCGTACCATCACATCCGTCCCGCACCTTCGGCGGAGCAGCAGGAGATAAATGTTACATCGTGAACATAAAAACAGAACTCCCGTCCGAATTTATGAACTCTTGAACTCTCCGGATCAAAAGTCCGTCGGCGGTGGGGGTCGATAAATTGTTTTGCGCACCCCGCCCTTATGCATATTTATGACGGAATATGTCGCACACCTTTTGCTAGCGTTGTTACTACTTTGCCCTCAAGGCGCCAAGCTTTACGCCTTCGGACAACGATGCGTGGTGACGATTCGCCTTCATCACTCGAAAAAAAAAACACACACACACACACACACTTTCCGAAGTCGTCTTTATCGCCCTCCGTCGAACCTTTTATGCGGTCGTGGTGGAGTCTGCCTTGGCCCGGTAGCTAAAACCGACCGACAGCATTAAAACGAAGGATGGAAAATTGATTCGTCAATAATACCGAGAAAAAAAAATACTGAAACGAAACACATGACCGTCTTCGTAGGTGGTGATGGCGAAGATGATGCTGCCGGCGAAAATCTTTCCTTCCTGGCGAAGAGAAAAAACGCGGCAGAATAAAGGGCGCCAAGCGGCAGTCAAACGGCTAAAACGATTCCTTCATCCTAAAGGCAGCCACGCACACAAGACTTGGTCGGCAAAAAAAAAAACTGCATCATAAAGATGTTGTTATCCGGCGCGATAAAAAGAAAACCGAAACCGACACTTTTCCGGACCGGAGATGGTGAAACGCACCACACCAGAGTTAGGTGACCGAGGGGTTTATGGCTCAAATCATTTAGAACCACTTAGCACGTGTGCTCCTCCGGTGTGTCAATTGTGTGTGGGTACATTTATTTCCAATGTTTTCTACGGACCCCGAATATCACCACTCTCTCGATTTAGGTGTGGTTTGTTGAACGATCCAGTGCCCGGGTTGTTGTGTATGTGTGGGATCTGACGTTTGACCTGGTCCACGAATTGAAACGTGGGTAATTCGTTCACCGTTTAGATGCAATTTTGTTGACGCTCCTTCCCATTGCCTGATGTAAACGGAAATATAGCAGCAGTTGAAGGAACTTTTTATGTTTTTTCTTCTTCGCAATTTAATCATTATCGTAACGGACTCCATAACATGCTCGTAAAGAGTGTTTCTATTTTCGATTCAGTTTTATTGCACACGTTATGTATGTGAGAGTCTGCATTTAAGCTTACATACCAAACGATATTAAATTTATGAGCAATAAGACACTTGTGTAGTAGGTAGGGTATATTTAAGAATGTGCTCACTGAAATTGCACCTTATAAAAGCCGATTAGCATAAATTAGTACTGTTATACTAAAACTAAAAATTAAACTTCTTAGCGAAAATTCGTCTTTCGAATCACATCCATAAGAATATGTCACAATAAAAACATAATAATAGTCATATTTTAGTGAAGGGCATTAGGGAGCATTTTCACATTCCCAATTTTCGTAAAGATGTTCCCTGCAACTTCCTGAAACTTAAGTACAATATACAAAAAAAATTTTTTTCGAAAAATATACTTGTATATTTGAACGAGAATTTTGGGCAATGAGGCTTGTTTATTCAAAGACTTCATTTATTCATTTAAATGCTTGTTTGAAATCTTAGAAAATAAGACCTCTTGAGCGCTTAAAACATCCATCCTAATCTTGCAGAATGGTTTAATCTGCTTATAAATTTTTCGTTTAGCATATAACCAAACATATTCTAATATTTGTGGGAGAAGCATTGCATTGCGAACGTCTCAATTCTCTCGCTGTGTAATATGTAAGGAATCAATTAGGAATCAGTGAGCCACCATAACAAAGCGATTTACGCGTTTGCTTCTTCCGCATGCAACAAATCGCACACATACATCAACCAGGTCACGACGTTCGTTTCGGTCGCAGTGAAGTTCCCCGCGCGAACTCTTCGCTCAAGAATGTACATCCGATTGGTTCATCCTGTTATGCGCTTTCCAATCGATTGCACTGCGCTTCGTTGCTGTGTGCGATCGGTTACGGGTTCCGTTTTCGCGCGGTGAACCGCGAAGATTGTTTGTTCCGCTGCCTGATGCCCACTGTGAACGCTACGAAACTCGCTGGAAATTGTGAAAGATGCATGGGAAAACCCACCACTGCTACTGCTGATTTTGCATTAACCCATCATGTCATCCCTACGGATTCGGTGCTGGTTGTGGAGTGCGATATGGGACAGCCGGCGTAAACGTTCCATTTTCCATCCACACACAGACACTCGCACACAAACGCAGTGGAGTTGCAGGATAACCGCAGTAGAGTTGAAGGATATCCACCCGAGCTTCGATGGCGAAATTGGAAATGACAACATGCACATAAAATTTTATTGCAATTGCAGCAATAATGGTACAAACAGTTTGCTCATTCCACCGTACCAAACTTCACTGCATGCAACCGGCCGTCGATTGTGCGCTGGAAGTCCTTCAGAGTGTTTTGCCGCGTTTTGCAACGCCAAAAACCATGCCCTGAATGTAACAAACCCGTTTCCGCAAGGTTGGATTGAGTGCGATGATAAAAAGCGGGGTTGGAAAACAAACTGATCGTTTTTCTTTTGCCTAAACACCACTGCCGTCTCGGGGAAAATTGAATTCCTTACTCCTCCCCAAGGTGGCCTCCCTTTCTATCTCGCACTTTCGTTCTCCAGCTGGGAACTTGATTTTTATTTTTGTCTGCAAGCTCGACGTCTATCCTGCTCCGCTTCCGAACCTCGTTTTTAAAGATAGTCCACCGACAAGAGCCACAAATGGCCACAAAACGGTTATTGGGCATCGGGCTGCCGGTGTAAAAGAAAGATATTAATAGAAATTTATGATAATACCATTTAATATTTTAATGTTTCTATTCGCCCACCTCCGTCCGTGCCGTCGGTGACGCCATCGGGACGAACGAAAAGCTGCCGCAAACGAGCAGAGGAATAGTTTTTTTTTTAGGTTAGGATTCCCAACCAGAAGTGCACCATCGGTGGCTGGGTTGTGGAAAAGTTGCGACTGACCAACGCTCTACCGTTTCCTTCTGTTGGCAAGTGTCCTTGTGTTCGTAATGATTATCCCTGGTAGAGTTCCGCACAGCAAGAGCATCTGCAAGAAAGCCCCTTGCTACCCTTGCGGGAATGAATGCATCCCGTGCCTATTAGACAGGATGTAAAATTGTGTCCAATAAAGGAAACCAGTAGTAGTGTGAGCCAGATTAATGTTTATCCCAACACCGCCGGGGGTTCGGTGGAAAGGATGCACTTTCAAGTGGAACATATTTTGCACCACCACTCACGTGTCCCTTCTCTTCTACCCCTCATTTGCCAGATGTGCCCGATATCGTGTGCCAGGAGTATGCCGTACCGCACATGCAGGATCTCATACCGAAGATTCCGGGCGGGTACGTGAGCGTACGTTTGACGCCACCGACGCTGAACAACATCTTCCCGAAGCCGCCGCCAGTGCCACCGCCACCGGAGAAGTACTACGCCGCCACGGCTATCTGCAAATCGTCCACCACGCCAACGACACCATCGAACCAGCAGCAACAGCAGCAGCAGCAGCAGCTGAACGCCTACAGTGACCTGGATCTCGGCGTGTCCGATGACGATCTGCAGCTCAGCGAGTACCCGCGCGATAAGCTGGTGATAGTGGAGAAGCTTGGCTGCGGTGCCTTCGGCGAGCTGCACCTGTGCGAAACGAAAGGATACAGGTAAGCGTGCGTTTGTGTGTGTCTGTACGATGCATTATTCATCCCACCACCAGAGAGGAGTCCAACTTTAGGCGCGTTTTAAGCGAACCCTGTCGCGTAACGAAACGATTAATTGAAAAGTTTTCTTCCCCGTCGCGAAAGGGTTGAGGTTGAGAATAGGGTGTATGTGTTGCAAATTATTACTCGATTATCCCGACCCGCTTCCGTTGAAGCGGCAGCAGTTCCGAGTGAATGCATGTGTAATTTAAACACTTCGTATCGTACGTTCGTGAGATGGTTGCATATGGGTAGCTAGCCGTGTAAGTACAGCGAGCGGCATTAAGCCAAAACTTCCAACGATAGGATCCCGGAATGGAAACTAAAATAAGCTCAATCTCGTACACACCAACCACCACACTTTCTACGTGTGCGTTGTATGGTTTACGTCATCCCTATGAAGGATGAAGTTGAAACACGATTCTGGCTTCGTTTCGTTCTCGTTATAACAAGTAAATTAAATAAATATTTTAAACCATGCAGGTTAAAGTCAGTACGCAGAAACACTGAGCGTGAAACTTTCTCTTAACCGGAAGTTTTTTTAGTTTTCAACGCATTTTTTTTTTTCGTATGTGGGTTTGAGCTATATTACTCTCGTTTTTGACAAACCCAGCGCTAGATGAAGTTGGTCGTTTGCATTTTGCAAGCACAGCGCGTCAAACGATATCCTGATGCACTGTTGGTGTACGTACGGGTCGTCACTAAATGCTTTTCGTAACGTGCAACGCTCGGTGAGGTGACTCGATGTTTCAGTTACTCCAAGCTGTACTAGTAGAATCGTCTCTGGAACAAGAGCCGTTCCTTTTGCCAACACAAATACGAAGCGAACGTTCCCTCGCGAACGCTCGCTAGAAGGAGAGAAGTGCCCTGATGAATAAAAGAAGCACCAAACTTTGCCAAACGTTCGTCCGAGAACTAGTACCGGGAGCTATCCGTGCTACAAGAACATCGAAATGACGGCAAGTCCGTTCCTTGTTTTGGACGACGATCTGTGGGCGATCCTGTCTTTCGCTAAGCAATGGTGGAAATATACATCCCTATGGAAGGATTTGGTACCAACGAGTTTTTCCCGCCCTCGTCCGGTGTCGTGTTCCCCCACCGGGATTAAACCCGGACATGAACTATTCGAGCTTACAACAGCCGAGAAACTCGAGCTAACCAACAAGGAAATAGCCGGTCGTCTGAATTTTAAATATCAACTCGACTTGTTTACACCGAGTCCAACCAGGGAAACCGGCCTGAACGACACCCTGTGACCACGGGTGACGTTTTTGGGCGACTGGGGTGGCGATGGCACTTTGGGCCAAACCGATGTGGTTAGGAGATGTTGAGCTTATGCTAGTATGTCATTTAAATTTCATTGCCAGTTTGTTGATGATTACTTTTTTGGTTATTAAAATATTTAAATCGAGATTATAGACAGACCGGAGAGGAAATTCGGTATTACATTTTATGTTGTGGTCACCGTTGACCAATCCAAATGTGTTATCCTTGTTCCAACAGGATACAACATTAAGTGCAAGCTTTCATTTTGCCCAAGCATTCGAGACTACTGTGTTCAACAAAAGCGTTCGAATTTCAATTTTTCATCCCTCCAGGGATGGACAGAGTAGAAGACTTCTTCAACAATTATGAGCCGTGTTTCACCAATGGCGCAGATACACACGCCCACCGAAACTGGAAAACTTTTACCAGCACAGCAATACGACTTGTGCCCAAAGTCGGGTTTGGATGTTTCGCCGGAAGTGAGCTTAAGAATTCAAATCGAAATCGTTCTTGTTTTTTTTTTGCCATGCGTTCTCTTCGCGAAACGCTCTTGATGGCGACTGGAATACAGTGGCAAGCTTTGTTGGTGAACGACACTCATCCTCCGGTGCAATTCCGTTGCATATTGAAACAGTTCCGCTTTCGTTATGGCTTTGTGTTGGCGGAAAATCGTCTGTATCGCCGGGGAGAAGTTTTTTGTTTTTTTCTTCATGTTATATGATCCCGGAAGGATTTAAGAGGCTTGTTTGGTCACACAAAACATACATGGTCCAATCGTTACAACGTTCCATTTTTTTGTTTAAAGGTTGACGATTTAAACCGTGTAATATATACACTTTTTAATGATGTCCACTATAACTACATTGTTTGTATAGATATATAAAACAAAAGTATATGAAACTAGCATGCCAAGCTAGGGAAACTTAATTTATTAGTAAAACAAAAATATAGTTTCTCATGATGGCTACATATTTAGTTCACTTATTGCTTTCTAAATCTCCTAAACTGTGACTCCACGTAACGAATTTACAATTTCAGCTCGAGCCTCGTTGCCGTGTCGACGTTGCGGCCAGGTGCATCGGACCACATGAAGAAGGAGTTCCGCTCGAAGGCAAAGCAGCTCAGCCGACTGAACGATCCCAACATCGTGAAGCTGCTCGGGGCCTGCCTGAAGGATGAACCGATCTGCATCGTGCTCGACTACAAGTTCAGCACCGATCTGAACCAGTTCCTGCAGGAGCACACGGCGGAGACCGGCTCGTTGGTGCAGCATAACTCGTTGAGGTAAGGACGAATGTGCAATATGGTGTTAGGATAATGTTTAACTGAAATTTGCCGGCAATGCGGATCGATAAACTTTGTACAACGCTATCACACTGGCAACGTGATTGCAAGTACTGCCTTTATTTTGTATTCCATTCAACTTTAATATTTGTTCTCCATTCACCATAATTAGATAGACAGAGACAGTTGCGCTTCCTCACTGAAACGGTCTGTAATCTGATGTTACAAACCTTTTAATCCTGCGTTCGTTTCCGAATCAGCACAATGCTCCTCTGTATTGAATATTCCGCAGTAAAACCACCATCTAGAGGGTGGGTAACGCTTGTCCTCGATTACTAAATCAAACGATTGGATTGAGGTTCCATTTTGTGGGTTTGTGTGTATGAGTGGAAGACCAGAATGGTTTTATCGCTGATCCGTCCACCGTCAACGGTGGTACAGCCGGGTTCACTGATAGACATGTCCACATCTACGTCCCGACCTTCCGGAAAGCCTCCAGCAAACCGCACACGAAAGGATTCCATCCAAGGCAGGGATAGCCCGGGCTTCGGTCATCCCGGCTGTCACAGCGCGTCTTATCGCTGTGATGACACTCTCAGGCAATGCCTTCCGCTGACGGTGGCTGCGTGACTTATTTCGTTATTTCGTGCTTCCGTGCTGCACTAACGTGTGACAAAAGTTACTGGTTGCAGCGTTCCCTGATTTCACCGAGACAACACCACCACCACCACCCGCATCGTCATCAGTAGCATTGTGCATTATCTTTGTAAGATTAATAATTGATAGCTACACCGCAAAAGGCAACAAGAAGCAACAGCAACCCGCGCAGTCAGGCGGCAAGACGACAGCAGCCAGACAGGACCTGTCTGGTGCAGTATGTCCCATCGTTTTGATCCCGTGCTAGCGCTGCATTTCCTCGGTTTGAAGATAGCGAAGAACGCTTGAAAACCACATTCTTCGGGCGGTGGTTGCGAATTTGATTCCATCCTAGCGAGGGTATTATAATATTACGACCCTGTGCTGGTGGCTTGACACGAATTTTATCCGTCCCAACAGCAGCATACAGCATGCGGTTGTCGGTGTATTGCTGGCGGCGATAGTGACTACCCAATGTCCTGGCGTTTATCCACGAGCTTTGCTCCACCGATAACTACCGAACCGGCCTTAACAGTGCAGCCTCGTTTCAAGGTCTAACATACGATCCCCCGGTTGGTGTGATATGGTGCGTTTGTTTGTCCGTGACCGGCCCACGGCTTCGGCTCGACACCCATACATATCGACATCGGTACCAGTGTCGAGGCCCATTCAAGTGGAAAGGATTTCTTTAGGTCACACCGTTACACACGTCGGCAACAAGCGCTCAAACTCAGCTGAGTCAGCTTCGATGCATCCGTCCCGAGCGAACCTGGCCCGGAACCACCGACATGGGAAATTAAGTTTATAAATTTAAGGATTTCTGCACCACGAACGATCGACGCTTCGGGTGAACCACATCCCCCCAGCGTAAAGGCCACTTGACTGAGAGAAAATGAAACAGAAAGAGTGAAAGAAAAACTGTGTCGAGGACGGCTTTTGCAGCTCTTGGTTGCCAATTTTGGTCGGTGCAGGGGTAACTGTTTTAAGTAATTTACAGTGGCAGTTTTTCTTTCGCCACCGCGGCGCTCGTATGACAATGGCTAGTGAGTGTTCTCACCGCCACGGAAGCAGGATATGTTTTCCTTGATTTTCCATTTTTTTGCCTCAACGTGTGCACACGGTGGTAATTTCAGTGTGCGATAAACTATTTCAAAAGCCTTGCGAACGGGCATTAACACAACATAAGCTGCCGTGGCTGGTGGGTAGTGCGCTGTATTCCATGCCATTGCACTTTGCTTGCTCACGAATAAATCGTCGCATTGAGTTGGTGAAAGCGACTGGTATGGAACAAAATGAATGTTAACCATTGTTAAGAGTTATTAAAATGGTCGTGCTGTTCTCAAGTTAAGTGCTTCAGAGGACATAACACTTAGAAACAGGCACAGTTATTTTTTAGTAAAATGCATTTCTAACAAAGCGATATCGATTAAATAAATGAATATTAAAAAATAACAATCATAAAACGATTCCTTACGACCATAAAGCGTTTAATGGAAAATTTGTTTATCAATGTAGAAAACTTGGAACTTATCCTTTCCTTGGCTCTGTCAGTTCCCCTAACTGTATGCAATTCTAAGATATTTTAATGTAATACTGAGCTATCTTTCATTGTTTTGACTTTTTTATTAAAGAGAACTTTTTGTTTGATGAATAAATAAATATAAAAGTGTACTGAGAAAAAATAAGTATAAGATTTTAAAATACATGTAAGTCAATTTGTCCTTTGTATATTTTTGAATTATTTTTAATTTGATTCCTAGAATTGAAATAAATAGATTTTCAACGATTTTTTTATAAATAAGTTGCCTTAGATGTAGTTAATAATTATTGGGTCAACCACTTTAATTTATCACTAGTATGTATGACACTAAACAACTCTATTGTACTTATACAAAATCTGTGTTTTTTATTCTTACAGTTACGGGTGTTTAATTTACATCGCAACTCAAATAGCATCCGGAATGAAATACCTAGAACAGATGAATGTAGTGCATCGCGATCTAGCGACTAGGTAAGTTTTTTTTTGTCTTTTTTTCATCCAGTTCTGACTATCACAACGTTCGATCTCAACTCCCTCCAAAACTGTCCTTCGAAATAGTTCATTTAAATGTTATAGCAATCCTTTGCGGGAACTATCAACGCTCAATTTGTCCTCAAAACGATACCGTTTGTTTTTCAAATTACGTTTAATTCGTATCGTATCAACTTCGACAATAAAGCGCATCATCCAAAAACACTAAATAGCTTCCTCGAAGTCGTAATGCATAAACCGCGTTAGCAGAATGACAATAGTATCACCTCAAGCGCGCTCCCGAGTGCTAGTGATTCATTAGGCACCAGAGGTGGGGAACTATTTTCATTCCCGATTGGCATGTCTTTAGACAGACTGTCTCTAGACACGAGCACACTGTGTTCGTAACATCGTAGAACAAATGGCTTCCGAAGAGTAAAGAGTAGATCCCGAGAAGCACTTGTCGATTTTCTCGTCAAGTTTCTTAGATTTTATTTTTTTTTTTTTTTGGGACGACTGAGTCCATTTATACTAAACGGTTCGGTGCAAACGGCATCAACTGCGGCTCTTGCCCGAAGGGTTGGTTGCTTTTTGGATTTCTGCACTTGCCCACGGGCACACGGAACCGGGGAGCTAATGGATTCCGCTTTGCACAAACTCTATTATTTATTCAAATGATTTGCTAATGCACTTTTCACACCGTCGGTGCCGGGTGAAAACAGACGCGATTGATAACCGACTGCAGAAGTGGTGGAGCTGTGCTCCTGACGGTGGTGGCGGCGGCCAACTTTTCTAGATTCTCAGTTCAGGGCCGAAGTTCAGCGCGTAAACCCACACGACGGGTGCAAGTGGCAAGATGATCACCGGTGATCCACGGAGGACGCGGGCAGTTGGGGATGAAATTTTCCAATTTTATTTACCACCAACCGGCACTGATAAATGAACACCCGAGGAACCCAACCGAGAAAGACCTGAGGCTGAGGCTGAACCAGCTCAGCTGAAACTGAGTCAAGCAAATAAATCACTATCATAATCATTACGCGAGGGTGGCGGGAAAAAGCTCTCGGCCTGATGAGAACCCGGACGCGGTACAACAGACCGGGCTGTTGGAAATAAAGCAAATATTATCTACTTTACCCAGCTCCTAGCGAAAGTCACCCAACGGCTATTACGCCGAGGGACAGGTGAAATTGGCAAAAAGCGCTTTCCATCGCAGAGTGGCTCACAAAAAGGAGGCAAACAAAAACGCGGACGAATATTCATTCCAACAAACACCCTCCATCGCAAATGGATGAAAGAGCAAGGAAAAAAAAGTGCCATGCAAAGGATTTTAAGGGACTTTGGTCGTTGTTTTTTTCTTCTTTCGTTCATCCTGCTTGCTCCGATGCCTTCATTCTCTCGAAGTCAACAGATTGCATAATGATGACGCTGGCCCACCTTTCGGGAGGATTGCGGAAACCGTTTCCTTCAGCACCGCCATGGATGCTCACATAATGAGGTCCATTCATCTCGTCACCTGACAACCTAGACACCGGTAGAAAAACCCGGGGGCCCGTAATGGGGTGTAAAAACGGAGCCCCAAAAGTGGTGGTGGCGATGGGGAATGGATTTTGCGCAGCAGGTCAGCCATGGGACAGAATTGTAAGAATATAATCATAATTCTCGTCGAGATAGCGGGTGCGAATGCCTTGAAAAACTTGCGGCGACAGACGAAATGAATGTTGCTTTCAGTGGGTGCGATAAATCAAAGGAATATGGAGAATGGCGATCATAAAATGGAAGGAATTCGGAACATGAGAATGCTGCTGCTTTTCGTGAAACCTGTGTTGAAGGTGGAACGAAATGTAAAAATCCTTTAACAACATTTGAAAATGAATATGCTATCAAGCAGATTGAATGCAAAATTATTTTGAAAACCGCTTTTGTTGTCACAGTCTTTCTCTTACTCACTGATGGTTTCGATTTTAATTGTTTTAAAGTCAGCATGAACTGATGTTACATCTTATTTACATTAAAGAGACAGAGCCATACTGTAAGCGCTTTGACAATTTTATTGTGTCTGATTAGATTGGAATTATATAAATATTATAAATCACTGTTCCAAGTAATGAACTATAAAGAAATTCATTTAACAATTCTTCAATTTCAAAAATACAGCACAAATAATATTTATTATTATGTAATTTTTATTGCAACATGAGGTATCACAAATGTGTTGTAAATTTTACGAAAAAGAATCAAATAATTTAAAATCTATGTTATTTTCATTTTTGTCTTTTAAATAAAGAGCAGTTTCAATGAAGAATATGCCTTTCTATTTCTACATGAAACATGTATTTTCCACGCTAACTTGACTTACAAGTTGACTTGACTTAATATTAAAGTTGACAAGTTCAAACATTTGTAAAAGAGTTGGCAGTCTAGTATAGTCATCCATAATCCTTTTGATTACCATTTCTTAAATTTATTAGCACATTCATTTGCAAGTCACATTTATTCACGGTGATTTACATCCCAATCACTAATCATAATCATCATAGCTAATAAATAAATACAGAACCAGAACACACCGATCATGGTTATGATTCATAAATAACACACATAATCCGATAAGCTCTCCTGACTTGTAACTACTTCTTAAAACTAAGTCTCTGAGGTGAAAATGTCGAAATTTTTTTTAACACTGTGCTAACAAAACGGTATTGGTTTATTAAAACAATATGCGCCGAAAATTATGCAACGCTTAAATGGTTTTTATGGCCATGCACCAATGTTCGATAAGATTGTTTAAATAAGAATTTTCAAATAAATTAAATATTTAAATCTATTGTTATGTTTAATTACACGGTTATGATATATTCCTTGCGTATTCCTCTTGCTAGTATTTGGTCAACGGGTTTACTGTTTAAATGTTATATATTCTTTTTACACCTTTTTTATTAATGTTTTCGAAATGCTTATTCGAATTTTATTTCATAATTTAAAATTAAAACCCAAATCTACCAATTATGGATTGTGAAAATAAACGCACACAGCATGTTGCTTTGACATCCTAGCGACAAGTGCTGTCAGTCGCAGCTAGACAGCATTATTCATTAGTCGTATGTACTTCACCCTTTGTTACTCCAACAATTTCTACCCCTTCAATGCCGACCGGTAGGTTTATCTGTGTTTCCATAGTTCTAAACCGCGAACTAAAGTACCCACACTACCTCCCACGCTACCAAAACTAGTGATAGCCTAACCGGTGTGGTTAGGCGTCGGAGCGGTTGGTCGCACCGTTATAGAGGCATTCCGTGTCAAGCAATCATAAATCCGAAAACAAATAAAAACCATCCACCATCGAAATTGCGCACCAAATCCACCTACCTAGCGTCGTTTGCAGCGGGCGCGTTGATTTCGATGGATTGGCACCGCAATTTCGGCCGCATAACCGTCTGGTCTGGCCTTTGGCATGTGGCTACCGCACCCGATTCCCCGTCAGCAGCATAAAAAGTGATACATATTTACCCTTGTCCAGTTTTGGGGGTCACGTTTGAAATAAAATTCAAATTTGACGCCCGTTTTGTTTTCCCCGGTCGATAATGGAAGGGCGATCATAATGTTTTCCTCCCACCGGCAACCTTCGAACAGCAGCCGAAAGAGATTAAATTTTGGCACGGGCCAACGCTGGTGTCCGCTCCCTTTCGTGACCGGATCGTGCAACGATCGTACATCCTTTTTACAATCAACAAATTACACGAAAAGCTTCATTGTTATGTATTTCCCCGGAAATACGGTGCGTATAAATTAATTCCTAAACCTACTCACCGGTCATTAAGGGACGGCCGGGCCAAGAGTTTCCGAGTTATATTTCCCAACCCTCGGCTCTCGGACCTCGATGTTTTATCCTTTCCTTCCCTCCTCATCATCCTGACCCTACCATGGGTACCATAAACGATAACTAATAACAGTATTCTTTCTGGTGCGCCTCCCCGATTCGCGTACATGGAATAATTGAGTTGAAATACTCACGAGATGACCATTTCAAGGGCCTACGGCGCTTGTTCGGCTCTAATGACGAGTGTAAATAACCGACCACTTCACTGTGTGGGGTGTGTAATAGTGTAATCACTATTACGCATGCACCATCGGGGTGGTTCACGACCGGTTTAGTTTTTTGGTAACATACTGTAGTGTTGTTTTATAAGCGATTTCACACGATACACGATTCGGTAATTTTTTATTTAATTTATGCTTCCTATTTTGTCACAGAAAACCTGTATTTCAGACAGCATTTCATTCGAATTTTATCAAATTCATTTTTTAAATTCATTTTAAATTCATTCATTTTTCATTTTAAAAATTTTATCAAATCTTGATGCTGGTTTATGGATTCCATCCTTTTCGGAGTGATATAACAAATTCTCAATTATTAGAGTTTTAATCGATTCCACTCTGTTGCGTCCAATATACGTACACAACCTAAGCAATATACATGGATGTGCAACCAATATATTATTGCATCTCTGCCATCCTAATAAAAAGGTGCAATGGAATGTTAACCGAAAAAACGGTAAAATCATTTATAGTTTGATAATCATATTTTTGACAAAAGTTCGATTTGATTCATCCGGTAGATAACGACAATATTTCTCAAAAAAAGTATTGCTAGCATATTTTATATTATCTATTTAATTTTTTTGGCTAATTACGCATTACTTTAAATAATGATATTTGTCTTAAAAATGCTGTTGATTTTAAATCAGTTACTGTTTTTTGCTAAAAAATGATAAATGATATGCTAAAAATGATGATGCTTATGAATGATATAATTAAAAAATAAATAAAAAACAAGAAGGCGATCGCATGAGCTGTGATTCAATTTTACGCAAAAAATAATTTGTTAATAATTTGTGGAAAATGTGTGTGTTGGTATCTGGTGGGAATTACAACGCTTCCTAATTGTATTTGTTAACCTTGAAATAGCTAAAACCTCTGTAAATATATAGTCTGCAACTACAACAATCAAAGCGTTGGGTTCGCGAAAACATGATGCAATCGTTTAAAAAGAAACTGCGTATACAATCCTTCGCCCAAGCAACCGATTACCGACATAGCAATCGATGGCAAATCGTACTTAATGCCCATAAGTGACCATAACGCTGCCTACGGCAATGCTTTGCGATAATTCTTTGCCACGGAAACGGCTTAGCGAATGCCCTTGACAAATCCCCGCAGCGGTACCCATCTACAGCAGCCAGTACTCTTGGTCTTACGCGCAGATTAGACCAAAGACGTAAAGCCTCAAATTTATGACGCTTCCTACCTTTACCTACCAACGCGCAGCAGAGCATCTTCACGACCGGCAACACCTGTGTCTGGAGCGTGGAGAAGCAACGTAGCATATAAAAAGAGACGCACTCACACGAAGGCTGGTTGTGCTGGTAATCGAACTGAAGTGGAAGAAGCGGGTAGTTTTATGTTGTCCATAAATTAAGCCACATCGTCAGTGTGGCTCAGGTGTGTTGCTTGCCACCGACAGCAGCATCCCTCCGGCCGGAAGATGGAATTGTTCGATGTTCTCGCGTTTTCCGATCAATTACATCGTCCCATCTCCCACACCAGTGTGTCGAGTGCTGTGCGAGAATTAAAAGTGTGCAAAATACATTCCACGGGTGCGCGGAAACACACGGTTGGACCGATGGCATCATTCGACCACTTCATCCATCACTGTCATCCAGTGACACCGTCGCGGTGTCCACAGTCGTCCCAACCTGTCGGGGACAGTTTGGTGTGACGGGCACGGACTGGATTGCAGCAATTTGCGCCACGGTAACTCAATTTTCCACGTCGAAAAAATGGATACGCGTGACACGCGCGTGAGTGTGAGGTGCAAGTGAGAAACTGTTTGCATCCGAAACTACCTCACCTGATCAATCAATTCGCCCACCACTTGGGGCGTTATTATTTAGCTATCGGGGTTTTATTTAATTTACGCTTCAATCGAAACCGGATGAAGCTAATTTTTTGTTCGGTAGTCTGTATTGGTCCGCAGGGTACTTCAGGCTAGTGCTCCCAACAACTCGGTGGTTTGTTCGGTTTGCTCACGTACCATCTGTTGCGCAGTGGTTGTACAATACAACCAACCAACGAAGAAAGGTCGATATGAGAGGATCACAAAATACAACTGAACCAATCCACTTCTGGACAATAATCCATCCGTTGTTGCACTTGAAGTTAAGCGAATTAACGTGTAAATTATTCAGCACTGACCGCGACGGACTGACAATGGAAATGTTTGAAGTGTTCGTATGTTGACCAGCTCGATCAAATAATATGAAATTTGTTTGTTTTATTGCGGTGTTTCCCCGGCGAATAATCCTGCAACAGTGCAACCTGTTGAGGAATGAATAATGGAAGCTTAGAATGAACAATATTTGATATTTTTTCTATCGCATTGCATCAAATATTTTTCCAAATATGCTTTGAAAATGATTCTAACTATTCGTGTTTTTATTTGTTAAACAACAATGTAAATATAAAATTCATGTACACAAATCCAAAATATGAAAGAAATCGTTTGTCTAAAAAAACACCCGTTATGAAAACATTAAAAAATCAATAAATTAGGACGATAATAATCCTGATAATTTAACACTTCCTAATAATTTTTTATTTTATATATTTTTGATTTACTACATGTTGAACTATTGCCAGTAAGGTGAAATAAAAAACAATTAATTACATTACGCACTGATAACGTGCAAAATATTACTCCCATCAAACTTTTCCTCTGTTGCATAACAGTCAAGTAGTCCTCATATCCTTTTGCATATCCTTGCGCTGCGTCCGAACTGTGCGGAGCCATTCCAACAACCCGATATCTGTAAATCATTCAGCCGGTCAAGCCACCGGTATGCTTTCACAATGGTTTCCCCCCTATCGAGCAAACACATACTTGTCGGATTTCCTGCTGCCGCTGCTAGCCTGCAAAATAAAGCTTCGGCGCTTTCTTCCATCACCCAGTTACAAAATTCCATCCATTATTCAGTACAAACCCTCGTTCTCACACACACCCAAACTCGTTCACCAGCAAGAATGCAAAACAAAGCAAACCATGAGTGAAGTAAAAAAAAGTGAATTTTCCTTGACGGACACAACGCACACACACACGGGGGTGGGGGGGAGGGGGGAGGTCACTTTTCAACACTCGCCAGGTTTCTGTTTACTTTTTTTCTCACTACGTGCATGCCCGCAAACACTGCGGGCCACATTGTTCCGTCCACTTGACGGAGCTTTTGTCGGTGTTGGTGTATGTGTGTGTGTGTGAGGCAGCGCTCTGTCATCCTTCATCGTTTTTGTACTATTTCGGTTTTTCATTCTATTCGAACTCACCACCATATAGCAGCGTACGAGGTGAACGCCAATGGTGATGGTTTTGAATAATTTATTTATTTGCAACATGACAAAGGTTTTTCTTCGCCATTGTGTGTCACGGTGCAGCTTTCCCTGCGCATGAATCAGGGAAAGCGTTGGAGGGAAACGTGTGAGAGTGGAACAGCTTCAGGCCACCTCCATTTCCTGCAGTTCGATCAACAGTTTCCCTTCGTTTTGCACTCATTTTGGTGCACGTGTAATTTTGACAAATGTTATTTCGCGACTGTGTACTGTTTATGATCGTTTTCTTTTTTTCTGGTTTAGTACGAACCTTTCGGTAGCACAGTGCAATGGTCAGTTTGTCGTGAACAGTCGCGGGAAACAACTGGTGTGCGGCACAACTGACTGACATGTGACAATTCTACCACATAGAATTAACTGCATCACCTCCAATACCCTCGCTGCAAACTAACTTTGTGATCTGCGGCCGACACAGCAGTACTACTGATAATGCATACAATCTAACCTATAAGCAATAACACTTTTGACAAACTAGAGATATCCTACGAATATTATATATAAAGCTATAGAGATACAAAATAGTTGCAACATGATTTGAAGATTTTTTTAAGAATGCATATCGCATTTTTTATTAACATCATTGTATCTTCATATCTTCATATCTTCATTAAAGCAATCATTATTAAAGAAATATAGATAAATAAAGTGTTAGATCATTATTCACTCGATCGCTTGGCGGTGAAGTGGTATAGGTTGACCGGGGGTCCTTCTAGCGGGGTGGGTGAATAAAATAAAAGGCTCTGGTAGTAAAAACATATAAAACCGGTAGTATTGCAAGCAACATCGCATGAGTGGTTACACCATACATGGAAAAGAAGCAAGTCTCATTTTTGCTTTTAAGGTTTAACTTTTTAATATGCCTGAACATATGCAATCTAATTAATATTGTACCATTATTAACAAGCAACTTGTTCCGCCGGAACTTGTCTGTTGAATGATAATTACAAATTGAGCATATCTAAATATTGTTGAAATACTCTGTATTAAATTATACCGTAAGATTGGTCCGAACTATACATTCTTTTGTACATTCTATTGCGATGTTTATATTTTTCATGGAAATTTTGCATATTTTTATTAGAAAAAAATTTGTTATACAAAATATTGTATCACAAATTGAATATTCTGTGTTCATGAACAATTGTACTATCATCATTTATTGGAAAGACGTGTATTAGACGCCTGTTGACGCATTCGACGCATCGTGAGTCATGAGCACATACTATACTAGGTTTTTGATGTAAATAAACAAAATCCGTATACTAAGCTCTTTTTAATTCTGCTTTACAGCTTTCAATGTATTTTCAAAACATTGTTAGGACTGCGTGCCGTTTCCAAGAGGAAACAATTAATACGCATTAAATTTGTGCCCCATAAAACAGGTCTAATAAAGCTTAGTTACGCAATTGAGGCCACAACTCATGCAATCCCTCACTGCAGCAATTGTATTACAGCACACATAGGCAAGAATAAAGCCACTCATTTTCAAGCATTACCCGTGAAGGCCACAAAAGCAACAATCCGAGCAAACAGTTCACGTGCATACGACGAACCGACTGCAACACTGAATCATTTGTTTTGATTACTGCCAATAATCTGCACCGTGCGTCGTAAAACGGTGCGATAATTTATTTTAATAATTCATTCCACGGCCAAAGCCCGCGAAATCGATGCGCGGGAGGTTAGTTTTGAGTTCGCGAAAGTTTAATTCGACCATTTTTTACCGCACTTATGCTTTAGTCCCACTTCGCAAACCGTGCATCCCAATCGATACACCGAACACAGGACATAGAGGATAAAGCATACAACAAACAACGCACCGGCGGTCGGTCGATTACGTCGAGACGAAGACGGCAAAAAAAACGTCATGCACCATAGAGATCATCCCGTGCTCAGGGGTCGCACAGCAGATTGCGATAATAAAATATCCAATCAAGAATATTGCACGAGCTTGTGTCCCGTGTTTGTCTCGCTTAGCAGCAGTTTTGCCGGTGCCGCTCGTGTCCGTCGGTGGTGCATCCTGTGAGAGAGAGAGAAGGGAAGGGGGTAAAGGGAGCAAGGGTGAGGATTCTGTGAGCGCAGTGATGGTTGGCAACCCCATCGTTAGTGGCGAAATTAAATGCAAACAGCCCAGGAAATGATGGTGCTTCTTTTGCGAACCATATGCGGCACTGCACGGCCGGAGGAACGAGGATGTCCGACGGGTGATGATACATTTGGTCATTAAAAAGACCGAAAATGGGCTTCAACTATGCAACCGGCCGTGTGGTTGAAGTGAGATGCGGGGGCAATATTGTGAACTTTAAACCTACGGAACGTTACACTTTTGTCATCGTGTAGCTAATTTGAATGTTATAAAATGTTTTAAACTTGTATAATGTTTTGGCTATTTGATGTAAATTCTTGCTCAATTATATCTGTAAATTCTATATTCATATTTGTAATTTAATTTGCTTCTAAAATATTCTACACTATGGGATAAATTTCGTTCGTTTTTCTTTAAAATACATAACTCGCTCAACAGTTTCGCTTTCGCTGTTGATTGTCAGTTACAATTTTCAGCTTCTCGCTTATGACCACTCGAAATTTATGTATACAGAACAAATAGTACGATGATATTCTTCACTAAAATAGTAACATTTTCTTATTTTTTCACTCATCATTAATCGCAGTTCTTTATTATTTGTTCAATATATTCAGGAATTAAGTAACTTTTCGCCAGGAATTGGAATGCTTAATAGTGAAAATGTTTTATGTTTTGCAATAATTATTATAATTAATTTTAACCAAAATAAACTTACCCTTCAATCCATGATCAAAACTTGTTCAATTTTCACCGTGCTCCGGTTAGTACTGAACTGTTGGCGTGAAGCAAATTTTTCATAACCTTCTTATTAACGCTTGAATTTAAACGCGCTCGTAAAGTTGCCTTTACAATAACGATCACTTCCAGTGATCCCGTTTGACCTGTCTGTCGATTCCTGACCGAACCGTTTGTCCATTTACGAACCCATTGCCGGGGCAGTCAAACCTGATTAGCAATCAAATTTTTCATATCCTTCCACACATAGACACACTGCCGGAGGATACGATGAAATTATCCACCATCGTTCGAAAACCGATGCATTGCAGCGGATCGACAAACACCATCGGGCACACAAAAGCGTGATACATTTTACCGTCCCCTTTCGATGCGGCGGCAAAGAAGCAAAATTAAATAACGCACCACAATCCACCCTCGTCCGGGAAGGAGGTACGGGAAAGTCGAATTATATTTTCGCGCCCATTTGCGCACGCTGAATGGATGCAATTTTGCCTTCCTGATCACTTATGCGCTACATCATCGCGCTGTTTGCAATATGTGCCGAGCGGGAGAGCGACTCACATCGCATCGATGGAGTCGCCCAACTTCGACGTTCTGTTTCCGAAGTGGTCAATAATTTATAAATGTAAACCTTTACCCCTCCCGATTCGGCATACTCCTCCGTTGCGGTATGTTTTTGTGGAACGTTGTTGCATTTTTGGGTTAAAATTAAGTCCCTCGGTCCGTTCAGGTCGTTGCACGTCCTGCATCCGATGACGAGTGCACGGGTACGGGTTTTTGGTTTGCGTATTATTTATCCGTACGGTGTTGGCGCAAGGAAATTCATTCCAGCTCGAAAGTAACGTACGGGACATCATCGCAAAGTGAACCGATCGCAACATCTCCGTGCCGCTCGAAATGACTGCGTTTATTTATTTAGGATTTAATTTATTATATAAACGGTCGGTTGTGCCTCATTGTTGCCAGCGCCGGTTTCTGCTTCGTCTGGTTATTAGGTGGTTTTTCGAACGAGTAAGAGGCAACATATTTACGTTCAAACATTCCGTACGTTGTGGAATTCGACCATCCGGTCGATGGGAATGAGATTCCGATCGATCGATGAGAGCTGTGTAGAGTAAGCATAAAATTGCACGTTTTCAGGCGTAATCGACCCTGCAGCCTAACTCGCTCGCTCGGCATACCAAACCGAATGGACAACGGACCTCATACCGAGCGCAGGATTTAGGACCCCATCCAGCATGTAAAGCCCCTGTCCCGGTTCAAGAGTGCGAGAGTACGAGTGGAAATTGATACGGTTACTTCCTTGGGAATGAGTTATGGTCGGTGGTCGGCAGCGTTGAATAATTAATCTGGAGTGCAGTTGATTTATGCCCAGCCCTTGCCCGCTCCACACAACGGCGGCGTTTGGTTTTAATCGATGGAAGCGAGCGAAAAATACCGTTTTGCTCGCTCATCCATCCTCCTTTGTGGCGTCGAATTTGAAATTGGCGGCATTGGCCACAAAACCCGCTCGGAGTATTTACGATTAAGCCGTAAAACTCCCCCATTAGAGCGGTATCGATATCGTACCCATCCGCACTCGGGCAGGCCGGGCGAGATGCGATACGATCAGGCAAAAAAAAACACCTCCCGGAAAGCCGAAAGTAATCGAACCACATATTTTACGAAACCATTTCAATTTGCATCACTTAACTGTGTTTGATGTTCGATTTCCGATGGAAAAGTGTTTTATGCGGCCGTCTAATAATGCTTCTTTGTTCTCCTCTGCTTGCTCTTTTTTCTCGCAGGAGTTGTTTAGTTGGACCCCAGCTGGAGATAAAAATCTGTACACTAGGAACTGTGATAAATCGCATAGCATATCCTGCTGACTACTGCCACCTCGAAGGTGCCGGAAGACAATCACAACCAATGCCGATCCGGTGGATGGCCTGGGAAAGCGTGCTAATGGTAAGTTGATACACTCCCACGCTGCTCCCACATTGCATTTCTAATTGTGTGCTTCGATGTTTGCAGGGTAAATTTACGTCCAAATCGGACGTTTGGTCGTTTGCCGTGACGCTGTGGGAAATTTTAACCTTCGCCCGGGAGCAACCGTTCGAGAACCTGAGTGATGACAAGGTGATCGAAAACATCGGTCACATGTACCAGGACAACAAGAAACACGTAAGTAAACCAATAGATTTCGTGCTTAATTATTACATGATCACTAACACTTTTTTATCTTCTTAATAGAAAGTGTTTTTCGTTTAAATTTCGATAAAATTTCATCCAAATTATCAAAATTTAAACCAAAATTACTTCAAAATCAGAACATCAAATAATGATTTTTATCGTTGAAGCAATCATTCTTATATAAGTCGTAACGAAAAAGAAACCTTTCTGCAGTTTTTCCTAGTATGAATATGTACAACATATTATAAATAATGCCAGTAACATAAATGGCTTTAAAACTCGCGATAAACCGTCCTTGTGAGAATTTTAAATCTCATGTAACAATAGCTTGTTCCTGTTTTGTTTGCCTGAAAGTCATAATTGCGAAAGACAAGAAACGAACACTAAAAACTGTTATATCACTTTCACATAAAGAGAAAGCTTATCATACTTTCACAATTTTCCACCGAACTGGACAGTAAAAGGAACGTACCAGTATAAAGCAACTCAGTTAAAAAAAAAACAGAACAAAGACGTGCAAAATGGCTCAGAAATGGGGATGAAATATAGTTAAACGAAACTCGAAAGTAAAAAAAGCCGCTAAAAACAAAATCCGATCCGTGCATTCTCACCGGGAGGAATGATCCTTTTCATTTGATTTGAAACACGTTCCAGCGCAATGACAGAATGGAAAATGTACTTGGCGACATACCATCGTTCGTTTGCTCGTTTTCATCATGCGATCGAGTAATGGCTTCGGGACACATTCCTACCCACCTCTCCCACTAGACGCGAAAGCCCAGCTTTCTGTTACTCATCTCACACACATACACTTTGTGTCTTTCTTTCTGAGCCATTACTTTTTCGCTACATGTCGAACATCATTGCTACCCGTTTTCCGTTCCATTTGTTCGACCGCTGCTGTGCGGAGAAAAGCTTCGAGGTAATCCCAACGGAGTGAGGGACACGTTGGAAAAAGTGAGAGCTCGAATAATATTTTACGCGAACATTTTTTCTAATGGGCACCAAACCACCGCGGTGGTTTTGTGCTGTGGAAAACGCGTCTGAAAGTTTATCGAGCAATTTATTCTGTTGGGCAGCTTTAGAGTGAGCCACTTTCACGGTTTCAGGCAGATTGGTATAGTTATTGTCTGCCATTGCCCTTCAAGGCACTTGGCAGACGTTTCATAAGAGTGTTTTTTGTAAAATTTTGTAAAGCACCTGATCCTAAAATCTGCGTTTTTTATGAGGTTGTTAAAGAACGTAAGAAAGTTTCATTTTATACGTTTTTTATCTTGAAAACAATTTTGTGTTCCTTGCATTAATGTAAAAGCTTTTACTGCAACTGATCGTCTGCGACTTCAATAATCGCTTACATTAGTTGACGGGTTCAAATCATAAACCCCTTCCATATATGCAACGGTGTGTTCTAAGGGTGTAAATTTACTTACCGAATTTACTTTCTGCGAAACAGAACTTAAAAGAAGGGTTTTTGTTTTCAGAGGTGTCTCGTCTAAATGGGAAGGATTTTTTTGTTTCGTATTTTTTTCTTCTTTTTCTTTTCTTTGACGTATCCGTGACGACCGAAGGCATGGAAGCCGTTTTTTCGGGTTTCTAGACTGATTTTACCCCCCAATAGCTGGTTAGTCACACCTTGCTAGGGGGAGAAGTTCCGAATGAGATCTTGGTACCGGTCCTGTCGTGTGAAAACTTGATCGAAAGGTCACACAGTATTATAGAATATTATTCGAATTGAATATCCCTTAGCGCTATTTATAATTTCACAATATTTTATTCATAGCTTCTCCATGCGTCACCAGATCGCATGTAGGTTTTGTTTCGGAGCGATTTAGGTTCAACCAAATACACAAACTCACCGCCAACCGTCTCTCCGTCGAACAAATACGGACCACACACTACCCATCAGTCAAACGTGTAATTTTGTCCCATTTTAGAAAGCCGATTTTGTGGTTCCTTAAGCTCCTGCATGCCTTGCTGAATGAATGATGAAGCTTGAATAATCCATGAACTGTTCCTGCATGAGAGTGCCGTTAGGGAAAGCATCTACATCACACATGCACACACACACACACACACACACATGCTAAACAGTTTGCAAGTAACCCTTGCTTCCTTCATTAGGACGCATGAAGGAAAAATGACGATATAGCTCCCTTTACACAGCTACCGTTTGCCGATGGCGGGCTATGGCGTGCTTTAAACCCGCTGCAAACCCAACTCCCTGCCCGGGGGACGTGTGTCTCGCAAGTGTAAAAATAATTAAATTCATCATTTGTTCAAACACCAACGCGCGCGCCCGTCACGGGAGCGGGAAATAATCACGTTTATTAGGTCCTGCTGTAATGAAATTCAAGCGCCTAGCTCCGTCGAAGGAGGCACCCTAGAACCCTAGATAGGCGCACTCGAGGCAGCTCAAACTGACACGAGTTTAACTGCTGCTGCGTTAAAACGTTACCATCCCCTAATGGCGTCATATTTATGACGCCACGGTGGGAAATTAAAGTAATGACATCGTCGTGAAGTTTTTCGTCATCCCACCTAGGCCTAGACTAGACGCTGAGGTATACGCTATGCGTATGCGTAGCCAAAATAACAAAACCTGTCAACATGCTGAAGGCACATTTTCTTCCGATATGTTTCCTTCAGGAAGGAACTGTTAGCGGAAAAACGTGAACATGCATATGGGATCGTGCCTGTGTCATCTGGTCGCGTTTTAATTGCCCACCATCTTGTCCTTTTCCTATAACGGGTTTTCACTTTTCTGGAACTGGAGGTTGAAACTTTAATCAGGTAATTAATATTAATGACTAATGTGGCGTCCCAAGTCACGTCGTCGACGTCAGGACTTCGCTGCGTTTGGCTTAAAATTCAAATGCGCCACCTTCATCCGGAGGAAAGGATCAATCTTAACGCCGGTCCCGGTTTCACGAAGTGTACCGCTTTCTCCCCACTCACCCACCGACCAAATGGCGTCAATCATATGCGGCACGCATTAGTTCAACTCCGATGGCATCGTTCCGCAGCCCAACACGAGAGGTTCCTTTTCGGTTCCCTTTTGTGGCCGGGATCGGCCGTGACAGCTGATTTGGTTAGGCTGGCTTTTGGCTTTAATTCCACCCATCTTCCACCCAACGTTCCTGGCAGTCGGATAAGCAGCCGTTTTACAATGGTGTGCAATTCCGTAACAGACCCCGCACAACGACGCACGCAATCTGGTGTTGTAATAAATATTAAATTACACTATGAATAATGATGATTCGCATCATCGTGTGCAGGCAGCGTGCAGGTCTAAAGCCTTGCCACCAATTTCCGGAACAACTTAACGAGGCATCTTGTATGTCGGCACCTACATGGCAAAATTGCTCCTGTTCGCTAGTGGTTCGATTTTAATTACTTTCGCCAGAAACACCTCCAGCTTGAGTTCCCTGAGATGCAATTCTAATGTTGCTATTCTAATCAGTTTGTTTGTTTACTTAGTTGCTAATTTTTTTGTGGTTTTCGTATCGCCCAGCTTAAGAGTTATTTATCTACGCAGTTGCATATTCAATCTTCTTATAGTGAGAAAATGAAGCTTTCTAACACGAACTTTATCATCAATTATTCTCGCTTCACGGTATGTGTATCCCATCAGTTCGATTTATGATTAATGTAAAGTTATTCATTCCCCTTCATCCTTTACCCGCAAGCGCTAGAAGGACGAAAAGCGAACCTATTAGTTTGCTCCAATAAGCATGGGCGTGTTAATTATGCACCAGAATTAACTGCCACTCCGTTGCACTTTGAGTTGTTTCTCTGGACTTTGATGTCGTTCAGAGTTTCCAGTTAAAGTCAATAATCAATTTTCCAGACAGTTGACACTACAAGCAAAGAGCAGAATTCGCTACTTTTCAATTGTCGTTCTTTTTATTTAACTTTGAGTTAAAATAAAAATGAATCTTTTTTACAAAAAGATTGTATTGAAAATACGTTAATTCCAATTTACCCTTTTTAAACGATAAATAGATAAATAATACCTACCTTGCTATTTCTGAATCAAAAATTAATTCATAGTGGCAAAATTGCCTTTTAAAGCATAATGTTTGAAATAATTTCAGCTTAACAGCTGTCTTAAAACGAAATAAAATTTCATGGTAAAAAAAACTTTCCTAAGAAATTGTTAAAAATTAATCCCTTCGCGATTGCCCTTGATAAAAATACCTTCGATGAACATCGTCATTACAATTCGGTATCTCAGCGTTACATAGTGATCGTGAAAAGAAAAACCGCACGTACGTGCACTAGTTCCTCTTCAAACCACTCGAAACCAGGTGAAAATGTCTTTCTTCATCAGTGGTAATTCAAATTGATGGCCTCTTCACGATATACAGACTGAAAGTGCGGGGAAAATATAGCGAACCACCGCCTACCGTCTCCTGCTCCACGTTTTCCCGAAGCCGATCAGTCAACCGTCAATCTACGGGCATTCGTTCATCGTACGAAGAAAAACTGCAGCAAACGTTTCGTTCGCTCGTCTTCCGTGTGTCGAATCGAATTTCCTCTGATTGACACATGAAAGTGAGAGCGGAGCCGTTTTGTTCGGTTTTCTCTTTCGTGCCAAAAAAAAGAACGGTTGACTGATTTTTGCAGCACACTTTTCCGGAAATATTTCGCCAGTGTGGGTTTTTTTTATCAATTTTTATCGACTTTTTTTTGCTTCGCTGCCAGACAGGTGCCAATGGATGGGAGGTGGCAGTTAACAAGCTGCCCTCTTTAGTTGCATTATGAAGAACAGTTTGTTCGATCTCCATTACCATTTTACAACATTCAGCAAATGACGAAAAAAAAACAATTGAACGACGTTTGGAAAGGCAGCTTGTTCTACCGAAATTATGTAGTAAATTCACGCTTCTCGTCGTTTTCGGAGGGCTAAAATCTAGCACACAAGAAAAAATCCAATTGTCATTCACAAATGAATGATTTGATTCGATAAAAAATCTATTTTCACTGATGAATACATTTTCAAGAATCTCTTGGCATTTTCCAAGTGAAGAATGATTTAAATCATTTTTTCTGATATCCGGTTTGCAAGCGGAGCTATAATGGATTGGTAGCTGAATGTCCTTTCATTGTAAAAATGTTCTTCTCCATTCCATACATTCTATACGAAAGCCTCTTTCCTGTGTGTGAATCGTTTTCAACTGTAGAAGTAAGTAAAACACACACAGAAAATTCCACTTCAATCGACGATGGCGTTTTCGACGCTAATGAACGTTACTTCAATTGTTAAACGTCACTTTTCAACAATCCACCAGCTCATCCCAGCAGCAGCAGCTGCTGCTGCTGCTTCAAACACTCGACACAACTCCAATTTGCCACATTTTCACCACTGCTTTTCTGTGGCCACAGCTCCACCGGGGGAGCAAGGTTTCTGGTAAATTAAAACGATAAAGTGGTTGGTTACGACATTTTTAACACACCTCCCCACCGAAGCTAGAAAGACCCATCTTGAGCTACCGGAGCATCTCTCAAGCAACCTGTCTCAAGTGGATGTTAAGTCCTTGTGCTTTGTTTTCTGTTTCACTGCACAACTGCAGGCAATGGTTGACGGTCAGCAGTTATAATTGCGTCGTGGTTTCATCTATTATACGTGCTTCTCCAGCTGTTTTGCATTGTTTTAAATATTTCACAAACGTTTTATGGTTCCGTTTGCTATTTTCCTATTTTCCAGATTCTACTTCCAATACCCGTCGGATGCCCGCGAGAAATCTACGATCTGATGTGCGAATGCTGGCAGCGTAATGAGACGAGCCGGCCCAACTTCCGCGAAATTCATCTGTTCCTGCAGCGGAAAAATCTGGGGTACAAACCGAATGCTTCTATCTAAACGCACTCGAACACTCACACATTCATAGGCATGAAGTAAAAACCACACAGTCACAGTCACGTCAACAACAAGTCATCGACCTCGCACGTTATTTGTTATATTTGTTCTCTAGTACATTTGAAGCTGCGATTGTGAGCAAAACGAACTAGACGAAGTAAAAAATATGGACAAGCAAAGTTGATAAGAAAGTACACCGCGACACGATAAAACTAAACGAAAAACGAATGAACGAAACGAAATGGACAAACGAATATAAGAACACGAACTAGATCAACTAGGGCCACTCGAACGACCCGTTTTGTGCCAAGTACGACTTCAACGTTTGTTCAACCGCTCCCTTACTAGCTTCAAAATCATGACCAATTTTCGTGTCTTTCTTTTTCCTTCGTCTCAAATTCATTAGCATTGATTTTTCCCATTTTTTTCACCATCCTGTGTGTGATTTGTTGTGTTGATGCTTTCTGGACTTTCCCTCTAAATTAAGTATAAAATTTTTTGCTTTCCATTTGCACGCTGTCTTTGTTCATTCATTGTATATTTCATCTAGTTCTTTTACCATGCCCTAAATGGTTGTCCTGTTCTGTTTGTATAATATGTTTTATTGAGTTAAACGTCAAGTTCTTTTTCTCTTTGAATTGCTGCGTGGGTTGTTGGTTTCATTTAAATTTTGAATTTAGTTGATATGTTTGCACTTTATTGGAGTGTTCTTTTTTTTACTGTGTTTACTTATGTCAACCAGCGTTTTCATGTTCCAGTTTTTTCCTTTTAAAAAATTAACTGAATACTTATTTTTCGTCCGTGTTCGTAATAGTTTTGATACAGCTTTTGTTAAAATTTCGTATTTTTTGTTAAAGTTTTTGGTATTTTTAAACACATGAAACAATCACTGCAAACAATCAAATCTCAGACAGTTGAATAATCTAATCAAAATCTATTTTTAATGCTAATTCTCTTCTTCTTCTCTCTCACCCTTTTCTGCACCATCTCCTTTTCCATTTGCAGTGAGTATTTCCATCACCTTTAAAGGAAAAGTGTTGTAATATCAGTGGAACAATTTTTTGTGAAACAAATCCTGTTTTTGTTTCGTTTCCCCGGTGTACAATGCAAAACACGCCCCATGTGCATTCAACAATGCCTCATCTTCACACAAACCCTCACGCACACATGCAAACATACACCCGCAGCCCAACCGCACACCGTTCTAGCTGATCCAGTCCGGTTGATGACGGCCAAGCGAACGAAAACGCTGACCAGGAACTAGGTGCATCCTGCGAACGAGTTGCTCCACTAACGAAATAAGACGGTGGTGTAGAAACGGAAACGAGGTGCATTGCTCAGAAAGCTCACACAACACAAAAACACATACAGGATCAAACGGAACAAGAATGGCACGATCAATGTGATTTTAGCGCGACTTCGTAGCAAATACGTTTAGAGTGGTTTCTGTAAAGGACGCGATGGTCCCCATACACTCGTGATAATAGTCTCGCCAACGCGCTGAAGCCGTCGAGGATGGGTGATGGAGGTGCATCGATCGAACAATATGTCGGACAGGGAAACAAACCATATCGTCGAAGGTGATGCACTCGTACTGATATTCAGACTGCATCGAGTTGTAAATGGGTGGGAAACATTAAGTCGTGTCTAGGTATATAACACCGCGCTTAACACCGCGAATGATCAACAATCGATCCCACCAAATGAAGAACGAATAATTTCGAAGCATAAATTGCGGCATACACCGGAAAAATCGAAATCATTTTGCTGCACACAAAAAGGTGTCTGCTCTAATACACTAGTTTCAAAGGTTCGAGATTCGTAGTGGAATGCTTCACAGTGCGTTCTGTATCGTTTTAGTCATTTAAAACATGGTCACTGACTCCAAATTCGAAAACAAGTCCTCTGATCCTTTGCTTATTGTAAAAGCAAAACGAAAACTCGATGAGAAGCCAGGCAAAACCAAATGAACGCAAACGCCATGTATAAAAACAAAAGAAACAAACGACAAACAAATCAGCACGCTAGGTACGTAGAGTAGTGGCTATCGATAAGGTAAGCGTATTGTAAGTGACACTTTAAGAAGAAATTTAAGTAGCATTATTACCGCAGCTGAACATAATTCCCTTTTTGTATTATACTGAAGAGGGGCGGATTCATTTTCTGACACGAACGAGAACGATTTAAAGTTTTATTCGATTCGGTTCGATTTTTGAAGCAAGATTCTTTTCCGTTCCGTATTTTCTATAGCGTTCCTTTTTTTTGTCCTATTTTAGTCCGCAAAACAAATTACACAAATACACAGCAGTGACATACTGGCAGTTAAAAAGTTATAAAACGGAACATTTTATGCAAAGTATTCCCCTAGAAACACTTGTTTTCCAACCATTAGAACCTTAAATTAAAGCAATATTTATCTACCGCTTTTCTTTGCAATTCTTCGAGAGAGAAATATGATTGCAAGCTGTAAATTATTGAACTTTAATCTAAAAATTTACTCTTAAACGGAATGCGAAGGTTAGAAAGGAAAGAAATAAAAAAAGTATTTTGCATCATACGCGATCATTTCATTCGGTATTCATTTTTCAGCATTTTGAGCTCTCATTATTTAACGAAATCATGCTTAAACACATGCGTGTGTGCGTGTAGGTAGTTTCGAGTGGGAGGGAGTAACCCTTTGGGATTCCCCATAGCGATATAATAGAGCAACAATTGCAGTTTAAAAAGCAACAAATTGAATTCTTCTCTGAAGCGATATAATAAAGCGAACAAGTATGGAAGCGAAAAACACAACACAGCCATTACCTGATTTAATTTGTGTATTATTACCGAAATAAGTTCATTTTTACTATTCGCTTTTTATTTTTTTTTGCTTTACTAATTTATATATTCAACTGGTTCTCTTCTTTTAATGCGAGTAAGTATGTTTTTTTATATGTATTAATTTTACGGATTATAATTTGTTTATTTGTCATTTCTTTTAGTCCTCTCGTGAAAGAGTCTCCCGGTATTGAACGTTACGAAGGGGTGAAGAAAGCGAAACCTGCAAAAATCGCACCTACGAATATAAGTAAACCTTGTCTTCCCGCTGAACTAAATTGTACATTGAAAACCAAACAAACAAACGAAGTAAAAAACGTGTGAAACATTATTGCAGCTTGCCATCCGATCTAGTATAGACAAATTTATTAGCGTCGACAGATTAATAGCAATGAGATGGAGCAGTCAAAAAAATAATAAAAATTCAGTACTTAAATTGCATAGGCTCTACAATGATAGGTACGATAACGAACTAGAAGGAAATTGACTTTTAAAATTAACAACGAAGAACTTGTTGGAAGATTGGCAGCTTCTCTACATTACTTCGGGTAGCGTTATATGACAATTGCTTAGCGTTTTTATGCGTTTCTCGTCGCAGTCTACTTTTGATGTACGGTGACGGAACCGTTTTCCCCCTCACTAAACCCACATCCAGACGGTGCTACAGAAACTTCCGTTTTCCGTTCTTTTTCGACGACACTTTTGTGACAATAAGTATGGATACGATACGCACGAGACATGCTCACGAGACACCGGCACGAAATATAACCCTGGTATAAGGGGATCAGAAGGAAGAAGCAGCTCGAACGCAAATGGATTGCAGAGAGTGAAAGAAAGATAGAGTGAAAGAGGAAGATTATAAAAAAGCCTATATTTTTCATATGATAAACCATCGCGTGCAGCGTTATGTGAACCAGAACCAAAACCAATCGGAAGGACGTTTTAATTTGACGGTTATGGGAACCGAAAGGATCTATCCCGCGCAAGTGTGCAATATCGCTTCAGAAACTATTAGACTATACCGCGAACATATATACATATGCGTCTATTTTCCTATCCTTGTTGTGCACTGTTGAATTCCAAGCTACTGCTTTACGTACGGAAGGAGGGTAGAAAGGATCTAGAAGGATCAAGAAGGATCAGGACGGAATCAGGCTACACAGGTGCGTTATCAGCTTTAACGTGGGGCAATCGGAATTGAAAGGTCAGTGCAGCAAACGGTATTACAATATTCAATATGAAACGTAATCAATTATTCGCACATTTATTCGTTGCAAGGAATTGATATGTGCTTTATTTGTTTAAAATCAGTTTTTTATTCAATAAGTTTCCCTTCATTCATAAAGTCAACGAATAATCGATCAAGCTAAAAGAGTTATTTGCAACAGAAACCCAACGCATACTACGTTGCAAGATTATGCTCAGGAAAGCAACATTATCAATTTCAGGGTTTTTATTCTCCTTCTTGTTTCTTGCTCTCAATAAAATGAAAAAAAATCCTTTTTCGGGTAAAAAATGTTGCTCATGCATATCGAAAAGCCAGCCTAACGCTGATTTCATGCATGTATGAACACATATCAACGATATATTGCGCTTCCGGTCAGTATTCTAGCTCCAACAGGAAGACGAATTTTGTTCAGGGTAAAAATTTGATCTGCATTTTCATATTCGCCGGTTTTGTTTGTTTTTTTTTTTGTTCGCTGCGCTCCGAAGGAAAAATATTCCTCCAATATTTTGCATGCATGAGCAAGTATGTTGCTTCAGTGGTCAAAACCGCCAAGGTTCGGCAAAACAAACAGGCCGGAAACCGAGCTGCAGAGTGCGCCCGAGTGGTTGCATTTTATTATGATTTTTCTTCTTACTTGTTCCGATAATCTTCCCTGCAGGGCGTTGCGCCTCTCCGTGTCCGCACCTGATTTGCATTGATTTTTAAGATATTTGTTTGAACGTTCCCGCTTCAGTGGTATCGCGATACGGCAGAATGGTTGCTTGACTGCTTCCGCAACCACTAAACCTTGAAACCATTCGTCCGGAAGGCAAATAAAGGCTTTTTTACGCTGCTTCTGTTTTGTGTGATGAGATGCGAATATTTTAAATATTTCTGTTTCCAATTTAGGCAGGCAGAAAACCGTGAGTGCATCACCATCAGGCATCGTTCGTCGATCGATCCTGCAACGGAACAGAACTTTTCACAACCGAAGAACTGATTCCGTACCAGCACGAAAATCCTTTCTTTATTTCCGTTTCTTTGCCGTTGAAAGGTCTTGTTGCGCGTTCTACTTTGTAGCGCCAGTGGGTTGAACCTTGAATGCGCTATCCATCATCATTGGCCTTCGGTGCAGCAAAAATATGGAATTATAAAATAAACTTTTTAATTAATGGCATCACTGTTCGTCTCCCGCTTTCGCCACCGCCACCAGCAAACGGCGTGGAGCACGCGAATCCCTCCCACCCTCCCCCGAGCAGTGCCATTTGTGCCCAATGCGCTTTCCAACTATTTTCCAACTTGGCTCGTTCAAGTTCGGTCGCTGTTCCTTCAATTTAGCTTGTTATTGAAATATCCGTGCCGGCGTGGCAGACGTTGTAAAGCATACCGAAAATGTATCTCTCCTAGGAAAGGAACCGGTGGCGTGCGCAACCCACCATCCAGATCATGCAACGGGTTGTGGGAAACGGGTGAGACGAAAATCAAACCAGGACGATATTTAATTGTATGTTTGTTTCGCTTGGCGAATGTTCGTTTTGGCAGTTGGCATGGAATCCGTTTCCGGTCGGCGAGTAGTTGAGTTAGATACTACTTCGTGATGGATTTATCGCTTTCTCTACATTCGCAGTGCGACCGATGAAGTAGGCCATCATTTAGACTTACCGCTGTCGGATGTCCGTGATAAAAAACCAATTCATTTTGGAAAATAAATTTTGATCGCTATTTTTTGACCTTGACTAAATTAGGCACATCTAATGGCTACCTTGAACAATAAAAGCAGTGAGAGTAGTTTTTTTTTCTTTAATTTTTAAAGTCGACCTTCTTCACTGCACTTAAATGTTATTGTTTTGTTTGTTAAAAAATGTTCATGTACTTTAATCGACATAATTTTCTCATACTGTCAGTTGCATCAATGTTTCGTCTAATTCTATCGATAACACATAACATTATCATTTAAAAAACAACAATCCTCGTGAAGTAAACTGTCAGTGAAGCGTGCTGTGAAGCAAGTACATTGCTAGTGACAATATTAGCAAAACGTCAACATTTAACATTTCACTACATCAAACACATCGAACGAAAAGATAATTGAAAATGCCCAGGAGCATTAAATTCCTTAGCAACGCCTTTTCGCACTCGTTTCCGTCGCGCACTGTAACATATTTCAAGGATTATGTACCCAAAAATAACGTCAAAAATTAACAAATTTACAGCAGCATCCGTTCACTGCCATTAACATTCATCGGAAAGCCGTTTTAACACGCCATCACGCAGGGAAAAGGAGCGATGCTAAGCCGGTGAAGATTTCCGGTCCGATTTTAATCCTCCGTCCGGGAGCGCGGAACTCGAAACCCGTCGCTGGCGGCGAGTAAGATTATCGCCAGCTGTGTGTTGGTACAAATTCGCAACGCATCGTCTTCGTTTTCGCACCCAAGGCGTATTCAAAAATTGCTACAAATATTTAAGAACATAGAAAAGAAAGCTGCCCACCGAGGGTTTCCGACGCTAAGCAGTAATGATGATTACCGCGGCGCTAATGCTGCCATCTTTTTCGTTTTGTTTTGCTTCTCCACCAGACCTGTAGTCGCTTTGGTGAGTCACTCGCGGCAGCAGGAAAAGTGAAAAATCATCAGCGCATTTTAATCTTATCACTGCCGCTTCTGCAAACCAAGATGTAAGATCACACCAGGCTCGGACGAGAATGGAAGAAAAATCCTGCCCAAACAGCGCGCAGGACTTGTAATTTAATTCCATGCCCTAATTCCAAGATAAAGACATCTTTCTGTGCTTTCATATTTGATTTCCTTCTCGACTCATCGTTTCGCTTTGACCAACCGTCCGGCCAACCGCGCTTTGTCCGAGGGTTTGTTTTGGACCGGTGCTAGTCTAAATATTGTTCACGAGAGGAAAAAAAAACTGGGATTTTTTCCTGTTTTATCTTCAAGCCTCAAAGTTGCTTTCATTATCATATCCGGTTTTGCATTTCTGCTGACGGGAACAGATTTCGTTCTATTGCCCACTTTTGTCTGTCTGTTCCGTTTCGTTTACTTTTCGCTGCTTCAATGTGGTGCAAATGGACAATCTTTTGATAGCGAAATACAATAAATTGCAATTAAAAAATAATGGAGATATTGTCTTTAATATTTCTAAACTTTCTGTAAAGTAAATTATCACTTTGCATGTTAATTTTAATTCAATAGTTTCTGTTCAGCAATATACTTGAAGAAAGTTAATGATTATTTTCTCAACAACAAATACCACAATCACGACATGGCAGACGGGAAACCATGAACATTTCTACAATACCCTAACCGTCTTCGACCGTTGACGATGGCCATATTTAATCGCACCGAATCTTTTCCCCTTTCTGATGCAAATTCTCCTAAATCGATGCAAAACAATAATGCAAGCACAATTTTTGTAAGGTTTCAGATTCGTTACAGAATTTTACAATTTATTATTCATTTACCGAATTTCACAATTTAACACAAATGTGTTTTTGTATTAAATGAAACATAATTAAATCCATGAATTGATATTGGCATTTCAACCTAGGATTTATGTATTAAATTTATTATGTTAAACATGTTGTCCTATTCATTATTTAATAATGTATTTGAATATTTTATATATATATATATATATTTTGCAGTAAAACGGTTCCAGCACTTGCATTATTTTTATGAGAATCAAGTCATTAAAGAAAATTGCTTCCTATAATTTCCATCCTTTAAATTTATTTCAATCGTACGAAAATTGTTTTTACAAAACAATCGAAGAACTTTTGCGCGCCTTGGATGTTTCACGGCGTAACCGTATTGGGCAGATTAAATATTTTCCACTGACCATGGCGAACAAAGGCGAACATGATGTTAAGCAGCTTAAAAAAAATCAGCTCCCCTCTCTGATTTCGCTAGCCCAGTTTGAGGGCGACGATTTTCCGTTTGATCTTGCCCAAGCGATGCTTGCCACACGATAAACTGCCGGCTGCAGTAATTATACTCCAATCATGGCGAACGAAAACCTGGAATGAATATTACTAGATTATCGCACGCTACCGCGCATCGCAGAGCGCAAAGGGTGAGTCTTACTGCTGCGTGTGGTTATTTTACATTTAAGCAATAAGAAGAGAACGGAAAATTGACGTTTTTCTTTACCTCTGAAGAAAACGAACGTGAACAAAACAACAGAAAATCGCCTCCTACTTTGATCGAATGCAGTTCCTGCTCAAACCCGTTTCAAAACACGGCAACACGCGTGCACTTGAACGGATAATTGATTTTCGTACTCGTGCTGCCACCTTCGGCGGATGCCACCCAACGCGGATCCCCATTTTCCCGGATTTCCCAGTGGAAGCAGCAGCAGCAGCAGCAGCGGAAGCAAAACGAAACCAACCAATTAACACACGCACACACACACACGTGCTGGAAACGGGTCCGAAGCGATCGGGCAAACTGCGGACCGGGCGACGTTGATGGAAGATTTTATAATTTGATTTCAGCATGGAGTCCCGGTTTTTGTTCCCGCCTGTAAAGCTTCCACTGAATAATGCGCTCCTAAATCGTATGACCAACGCCCCGCCCGGAGGGAGATGACCATCGGACGTGATGGTTATGGATGGGATGGATGATTTTTCCCACACCCACCCGCTCTCTCCACCCGGACAGCTTCAATAGTAATCAAGAATTCAATTATGAAATTTCGCACCCACACGCACCCCAAGGGTTGGAGTGTTTCCTGGTCGCGCTGCGAATAATCACATCGTAATCATTTTAGAGCCACCGTTGCGACTCGTGCCGAACGTTATGGCTTCTTGGTTGGGAGGCTCTTTCCAAGTTCCCCGATGTATGCGGAAGGAGCAGCTCAGAGCGAATGGTAAGTGTTGAGTGTTGCGTTCGAACGAACGAACCGTGTCCACACGTTCAATAGGACACGATATTTTCAAATCGATAATATATCGAGAACCACCCGGTCCGCTGATGATACGGTCCCCGTGTTTCGAGATAATTTAATTTATCGCCACTCTTGACCAGTTCTGGTCCTGCTGGGAATCAGATGGAATAAGCGGCACCATCCGAGCTGGGGTTTAATATTGCAAGCTTAAAGTAGATTGATTGTCGCTTCCGGGTGGCGTGGTTTCCATTTTACATTTTTAGTTTATAGATGAATAAACTAAAGAAATGTTTATGGATGCAGTCTGGTTTAGAAATTGAGCATTCGGATGCTTGTGATCGTGCGAAATTAAAAAAAATGTGACAAATGAATAAAACCGTTTGTGGTCTTCACTCTTTTTTTTTCGTATGTTATGTTTTAGTTCGCAAAGTTTTATCAATTTAAAACAACATAAATTGAACAACATTGAACGTCATAAATATTAATATTTACGTTATTTGCACTGCATCAAATGGACAGTGAGAGATGTTTTACGCCTTTACAACCGAAGTTTATGCTGTTTGAAAAATTAGCATTTTTTCGGTTTTTTTTTTTAGAAAACGAATGAGATTCTACCCACAAATTATCTGAACTCAAAACATACAAAACGGAAAACGAAAAAGCAATATTGCTTAAACTTTGAACCAAATTAATAGTTATCAAGTGATGTGATGCTGCTGCTTGAATTTGTTTTAACTAAAAACTTTGCACAAAAATCTGCAAAGCTATACAAATAACCATAAATCATCTTTACCGAAGCTGAAAAATTAATTCTTCGAGACATTATCAAAGAACATCTTTGCTCAATAGGTCAGCTGCGTCACACCAAAGCAAAAGATCTCAGTCCGGTGGAAAAAGGCCACAGAAAAAACACGTCTTTATGGCTAAACGAAGCGTAATAGTGTCGCTAAACCTAATAGGCAACAGATGTGTTCATTTTTTAGTGGAATTTTCCCTTTGTTGAACGAAACCCGCAACGAAACGAATTACTTTTCCGATTACGGGAAGCCCGATATGAAGGTTTTCTTGCTAAAAGAACAATGGCGACCGACAATGAATGCCAACGTTCGCCCATTTTGCAGGACTTTTGCAGGAAAAAATAATGTTGATTACATTCAGCATAACATTCCAATGAAAATTTGGAGATAAATGATCAACAGTTGAGCTAAGAGAAAGCGTAAGGTTTTTAAAATTTTCTTTGTATCTTCTTTTAATCTATATTTTCTCTAATTTATCCTCGCCTTTATAAGTTTGAAGCTAAATTTGATAAAATAAGTAGTACGTCTTGTATGACTGAAGGAAAAAAATTAAAAATTAATTTGTTTATTTCACATATTTAGATAATTTCATGAGCTGATGTTTCACCAAATTCTATGAATATGGTTTTGAACGATGAAAGTGTTGAGGATTTTTTTAAATATAAAAAATAAAACTCTTCTACGGCTTGATCGTTTATTAAAATCGCATGATCTTGTATTTTTGGTACAATTTTTAAGTTATATTTCAATATTTTTAAATCCAATTTATTGATTTTATGAAAAAAACAATTTGATTTGATGAATATTTTACTCAAAAATGTAATAAAATACTACCACGTAGGGCTTGTAGAAGGAAAACTAAACACTTTACTCTTCCCCAGCAAATACAAAAAAAAACAAACACAAATACACAAACAAATGAAATTTCCTCGTGCCTTTTTATAACCACATTCTTCACACCGAACACTGAAGCGTCTGAAAATTCGCTCTGTAACACAATTCACTCACATGTCTCCTTATCGCTAATGTGAAGATTCCTACTCGCGGGAAATATTGTATCTTTTTTCCGCTTTTACGGTTTTTGTTTCCTGTACAAACTCGTTGACAGCAACGGAGGAGACTTGTTACGAGAGGACACTGTTCACTCACCACTGGTGAGGAAAAGCGAAAGATAAATAGAGAGAGAACGTTCTGTAAATATAATAAATGTGTATTGGAAGCAAAATGACACTCATTGACACACCACCGAGGCACGTCCGAGCGGGTTGTGCGGTTTGCATTCGGAAAACCGATGGGAAAACCATTTGTACGCCACCATGAACACACACACACACACACACACACACACACACACACACACACACACACACACACACACACACACACACACACACACACACACACACACAAACACACACACAAACTCAAACACACGAAACACACGGACGGTGAAGGCTGGTGGTAGGATTAATTCGCGGTAGATTTAGTAAGTGCACTGAGACAACCATTCGTAGATATGTAAGGAAGCTAATCGGCGCTGTAACAGCGAAACCCGACCCTCCCACTGAAGGACCCGAGAATTGACGAGCTAATGCAAACCGGCCACGTGCACGGATGTGAGATCGATGATCGATTGATCTGAAAAACGATCGATCGTTCGATCCTTCCCGTACCGGTGATTGCAACAACTACACAAGAAAAAAACTATTTAAAAATACAAATTTAAGCGCGAGTAATGAAAACAGTATATTAGACAAAACAAGTAGAGCTTCAAATTTCAACGCTTGCAAAGTTTCCTTTCCGATTCGTTTCGCGAACGCGAGTTCACTGGGCTGACCCCACGGAAGGGGGTTCCAGAGCTGACGATTGTAAATGTAATAGATAGTGAATTTAACAAACAAACAGACAAAACATATATAAAACACCCCAAGGAAACGAACAGGTTACAGTGGTGGGAGAAAAAAAAGAGAAAATCGCGAAACTACAATCCGCAAAACGTGTAAGATGTTGTATATAGCATAGTGTGGTGTTTGGATTGCTAAATTTTATGATATTTCATTTAAAGTAGCTTCTTTTTATTGAATTCGAATAAAATAGTCATTATTGGCTTTTTAAAAAATTCTCTTTTTTTAAGATATTTATGAACAATCATATCAACACAAAAACGAAATAAAAATTAAAACAGTTACATTCAATTAGAAAAAAAACAACTCAATTTCAAAACACTGATTTTAACCAATCCAAGCTGCGACTTTATGTTAAAGAAAACGAGAGAGCAGAACGAAGGGGGCGTGTTAAAGAAAAATTGAAAAAAATCATACATTTAGTGTAAAAAGAAAGCGCCGCCTCCTTTGCGGTGGCCATTGCTGATCGAAACCTAATTGCTTGTTGAAGAAGACAGCAAAGCAGCGGTGCATAACCTTTAGAGCCGTGCTCTGTGAAACCCGACTTGATAATCAATTTTTATATAAGACAAAAACAAAATAAAAAAAAAAAAAAACAAACCCTTACGAGACTTATACCTATGTGAAGAAACCACGGGCGCAGGCAGCGCGAAACATCGCCGCGACTGTAGAATGAGCCGAGTAGCGCGTAGTAGTTCTTACATATTCCCATTCTAGTCTCCCTTTAGGAACGACACTCTTCACTCCTGCTCCATCGGCTAGTGGGTGGTCAATTACGTAGGACCAGCCCTTGTCCCGTATACCCTATGCTTTGGTAAAATCCCTTTGGATTGGAGAACGAGGGCGAGAGATAGAGAGCAAGGGAGTGCACGAGTGCGTAAAAGCCCGGACCGATAAGGCGTAACGTTATTACTATGGTGTAACTTATACAAACTGACAAGCAGAAATATACAACAAACTAAGAAACCATGCAACAAAAAACGAGAGATAAAGCTAAAAAAAAAAACAAAAGAAGCAGATAAAAGGTACAGATAACACATTCACACAAAAAAAAATGCAAGATGGTATTCATATCTCCCTCACATGTAGGAATATTAAAACAAAAATCCAACCGGATAAGAGATACGCGATAAACTGTTTAAAGAAATCTAACACATTATTAAAGCTACCGTAGAATGGAAGCATGGCCAGTGCAAGAGCGACCACAGAGAAGTAGGGGAGGTGAATTTATTTGCCGAAAACTCTTAACGTGCGCACGCCCAAATGAAATGAATCATAACGTAAATGGAAGGTATGGAAAGAAGCATACAACCACGCTGTTAAAACGGACCAACACAATCACAATCGCTCACCTCCACTCCTCCGGGCAGGGTGTTCCCAAATAGGGCGGGTTTGACCCACGCGAGCGAGTCTGAGGTGACGACAAACTGATATAAGATAGTAGCATAGTCGTATAGGCGTAGAGCAAACGGAATGTGGGCGCATTGATTGATGCGGAAGGGTGAGGATTGATCGATTTCATCAATTGTTCCGACGGTGACACAAAGAAAACGCACTATTATTTTAAGCCAAAAACGATCGATTCCACTAGAACATTGGTGGAACTTACACTACTCACTCGATCGCGTTGTTGTACAGTCCATCACTTCCGACGAGGGGTGGAAAACATCGGATAAAGACATGAGCAGAAAAAAAACACACACACACACACACAGAAACTAAACATCAATGTATGATAATTGCAAATTTACGTTTATGTTTTACTCCATAAAATAATCACTAACAACTAGCAGCAAAGCAGCCGGGAATAGAAGTGAACGGCCCTGTTTGCGTCCAGAAAAAAAAGGTAAATCATACTCGCGTACGATATGGCACGCCGGAACGATACATTCGGTAAAAATTAACAACACAAACACACACTCTCTCTCTCTCTGTCTCTCTGTTAGCAAACGACTATATGAACACCCTGTGATGGGAAGCTAACATGCTAACACGGTTCTCATTAATATCTTGTGACTAAAAAGATACGAGAGAGTTGCTAATAAACTGAAAAAAAACACACACACACACACACACACAAAGAACTCATTTAACGATTACGAAACCAAATCACACCCCCAAAACAAACCCAAAAACGGAAGGGAACATTGTGGAACTACTGACACTTATATCCTCAAACATCTTAACATTCTATGTTTTCCCCCCTTTCTTTCCCTCTTCCTCCTCCGTCATCGTTCCCCGATCACCTCCGCTAAACCCATTTTTCAGTGATAAGATAGATTGAGATAAGGTTAGGAAAGGCATTTAGCGAAGAACAACAACAACAAAAAATACAACCGATTGTAACTGAGAGGGCTCAACAACCTTGGGAATCGTGAAACCAAATGTAAGCTTCTATTGAAAAAATAAAAACCAAAAGAAATACTATTGAATTAATAAAACCAGCGGTGGTTGTTGTTTATTTATTTTTTTTTTTTACTTTTGGTTGAGCAAAAGAACTGATAAAGAAGCAAAAAGAAAGATAAGTATGAAAGAGGTAAGTACAATGGAAGATTTTGAATTTTTTTTTATATGCAACAAGTTATCTTTTTTGACATTTCTAAACTTTTTTATTTATCTGTCTAAGCATATCATCTGTTTTATTAATTGCTCAAACTTAATTGAAATTTGCAGCATGCGAAATTCTATTCAAGTTTTCATTAATTTTAGTATTATTTTGTATTTTTTGGATTATTTTGTTTTTATTAATAAGTGTTTCGTTTACATTTTTGTAAGTTTTTGCAGAAACACAATTTATTGCAATCAACTTTCATACGACAATGGGATTGTTTCAATAGACATGATGTCGTAGGTTATTAAAATTTCGCTGGAAATAGAAAAAAAATGATAAATTTTCAATTCATTTTGTAATTGTTATGTTTCATCAAAATAAATCCATTAGCAACAAAGTTTTCACAGCTGAGTGTTGTAGACTATTTCTAGTGTAGACTATAATTGAGCACAATTAAATGTAAATTTTCTGCGTATCGGTAGCAAAACGATATTATAACGTTGCTGTTTAAAATTTTAATGAATAAAATGCGATTTAACAGTCACCTTTTAACAGCATCCAATTCGTGTTGAAATTATTGTCCACAACACACTATTTTATGTTTGCTGGATATATGAGTTTTGATTTAATTGAACAACTGCATACCCTCTTTAATGTTTATAATTTCAAACACTTATTTACCTTTAATGCATGATTAAATCTAAAAGTATCCATCTGGTCAATATAAAATGGTGCAAAGTGTGTTAATGAAATCCAAATGTTGCTATTTAAACTGTTTTATGTAAGTTTTTTTGCCTGGTTTCACAAACAGCCAACATCCAAACGTAGATGACGTAATCAACTACAAAACATGGTTTTAATCCCACTTTTTATCCTCTTCACTCGAACGTCCCGGCTTAAGAAATGGTTATCGTTTTTTTCATTCCAAACTATAGTCGCAACAGAAAGCTGTAAAATTATTTCTCATCCTTTGCAATCAATCTACTGGTACTGGTATTGTAACGAATGAACGCAACAGTACCGCTGCTTTCGAGTGTTTTTATTCCTTAGTCAGGCGAATTTCACGTTCTGCTCACGGTGTAAATGAAAGCATCTACTGCTACGTGAAAATCGTTCCACTCGAGGGATTACCTCGAAGTGTGAAGTGAACAATCTACCTCCGAGCCTCCCAGTGACAAACGGACCCTGTTTCGTGGTGAATCTCTAGCGGAAAAGTTTATCTTTCAATGTACCCAACTCTGTCCCCTTTCTTCACTTACACCAAGGGGGGGTTCAGTGTTATTCATCGCGATTAATTTCTTACAGAACCACTACTTTCGATGGCTTGGCCCGCTTCCCTGTGGAAGCAACGGAAAAAGGAAGCGCACCACTCCCTTTCCACTCGCACTTTTCGCATGCATTCGCCAGTGTCTGCGCACAGAAATGAGAATGTGCCGGGATTTGTTTCTCCTCAACCCGGTACCTTCCCACACACCACCGATCCGTCCGTTTGTTTTACGCGCGAGACGCAAACATCAAGATAAAGGAATTTTCACGTTCCAACGATTTGTTATCAGATGTAGCGTGTGGTTGGAGATAGAATTTTCGCATCGGATTTTCCTTCCATTCTGCGTTTTAGGTCGACCGACTAAGAGAGGAAGGTAGCGAATGGAAGCCGAGCTGAACGGTTCCTTTGAGTCCCTTTGAGACCCTTTGAATGATGAAGATAAAAGCCGGTGAACGAAAAAAACACACTACGGAATAAAGGGTCGTGTGTAAACTCCTTGACGAATTTACCTTTTTCCTTCAATCGTGCTTCTGTTTAGTGAAACAGGCATTGGAAAATCCTCTTCGTGTAGTTTAGTCAAACATTTCGGATCGAAGTAACCATTTTCTAAACATGCAGAGAAGCAACAGTGTCGCTTTTGAATTGACAGTTTACGATGTTTCAACGTGTTTTTCTAGCGTATGCAACATAAAAACTTTGGTAACTAACACTTTTTAATAAATTTGTGCTTAAAATATTTTCGGAGAAGATTGGAAAATATTTTCCACCAGGAATGTAAACTAATGTTTTTCACAAATGATGCAGTAATTATAAATGATTAAAAAGTTAACAATAATCCAGGAGAAGTGTAATCAATTATAATTTATTAAAAAAATCAGATCATTCATATGTTTCATATGTACACAAACACCAATGTTGAAGTAAATTCGTAAATATTTTTTTTATAAATAAATCATTGTTATTAATAAATAAGCAATTACCATAATGAAAAAGGATTAAAAATATTCCAATCTAAGGCAAAATATCTGATTGGCATTATACGAGAAAAAGAAGATGATTAGATGAAGTTATTATTATCCTGTATGGCAACCAAATCAACTGTTTGTTTGTTTTGTGTCTTCGAACATGTTTTAATATTTACTTTCTTATTCCAATTTCAATTCATTTTTTTTCTTTACAGTACATCGTTAATATTTTTAATACTTTTAATATTTTTATTATTTTTTTAAATAAATCAATTGATTGAAAAATTAAGTATCAAGTGATTTATATCTCCAACGCAGTTAGCCGAGTTGCGGCTTATGAAATAATCAATTAAACGAGAATATCCACTGAAACATCTCCCCTTAGCAAGAGGTTACTATCCACAATGGCTGGTAAACATTTATCTAACTAGGCCATGAGCAATAGATCTCGTAGGTTTATTATCACAAATTCGATGAAAAAGAAGAAGAAAAAGATGCAACGTATTCTGATGCTTAAATTTATGTATGAAAAACGGGCAAAATACATACTTTATATCTTTTATTCCTTTTCAAAATTAATAACGAATTATATTGTTAAAATAATACTTAAACGGCGGTCAAGAGTCGTCAATACTTTTTCCCACTAGCTCTCGATTTTCTCTTCTTTTCTATCCACGCCTACTCTAATATATACGAGAATGTTAGACATTTGGCTATTTTCGCTAACAGTAATTAAAAGCTATCATGTGAAAAGTACAACAGTACAACATGATCATGAACTGCTTGAAATAAATCTATATCTTGATATTTGAAATTGATAAAACACTAGAAAAATCCCGTCCAACTGTGATTGATTGGTTACAATGATGCATCGGTGTAGGCAGTTCTTACCTGCGGCTGCGAAACTGCCATTTTTCTCACACTTCTACTGCACAGCACCGTATCATTGCGTGTCGGTTTGAAACAATAATCGAAGGAGCGATCAATTCGCTACTCTCATCTCCGGACAGTATCTATCCGGTTCGAAAGGAAAACTTCGTTCGCCAGGAATATCCTCCGGTAATGATGGGACAGGAAACGCGCGAAGGAAAGGAAACGTTGCCAACCCATCGCATCGCTGCCGTCACTGCTGTCGCACAATGATCGATAAGCAGTTAATCTTCATCAAAAATGTGAGGAAAAGCGAATAATTATTTCCGGCCTTCTTCTTTCCGCCTCGCTTGCAGACTTTTGCCCATCGCAATGTTACTGTTCGAGTTTCTTTTGTTCCGATTTTCACCATATTCTGAGCCCGATAGGGAAAAAAAAAATAGAAATTCTCACAAAAAAGCGCACGAAACAAAAAGGGAAAGATGGGGAAATTTTTGGGCGAATTTTTCATCTCCTTCCGACACAGTATGACGGTGAGCAACGTAAAAATGTTTCCATTTACAACCAACATCCGTCCGGGGGGGGGCGCGATGATGAATCGCCATCACATTGCCACCCATTCCCATTGCGTTCGTTTCATCTTAGCCGCCAAGATGTCGAGTAAATCTTGGAAGGATTTTCGGCGATCGTCCTTTCCTGTTCCTGCCAGCGCTCGTTCCAGTGCAGAAAGATTTTCCGAATCGGAAAAACGACCACACCGGAAGGCACAAATTGAAATTGATTACATCCAAAACGAAACCTCGGGTGGCGGTGGGGAACGACAACTGCTGAATTCCCGACGACTTTCCGGCGCTCGCTTCCGCAAACCCGGCACTCCGGCCAGGGGCTCGATTATTTTGGCACATTTGATGAGCCAATGGATTACCGAGTCACCTGCCGTAGCCGTAGCTACCTGTGCTTTATGGGCGGTAATATGTTAGAAAATGAGCTCCGTGCGCCAGACCCATTAGGGCGTTAGTGACGGCGATATGGTGGTGGGTGCACTTAACCTTACACCGTAGTTGACGGGACGAATGGAAGTAAGGAAGGAAGAAGGAAAACCCCATTAGTGGGATGCGTGGCGAATGAATGCATCCAGCCCGTGTAAGAGCAAGACAACGATCGTCGTGATACCTACCTACAAACGATACGATCATTTCATCTGCAATAAAAGGAGCAAACATGCGAAACGGAGATTTCTCGTTACGTTTGCGTGGTTGATGTGGTTGAATGTGTATTTAATACAGTTCACCGATTTGCTTCACATTTAGATGCACGTTTTGTGCTATTTGAGGGAAAAGATAGGCATCGATTGAGTTTGCATAAGTTTTTTGTATCACTTTCACCATTAATATGGTTCACAACTGCATGTATGTATTGGAACTCTTTTGAAAACCAATTTTTAAATTTTTTTTTATTAAAAAAAAGTATATTTGAGATCACCTTCAGTATTGTTGGGGAAATTTATAGTAATCACAAAAAACATTGAAGCATCGCTAAATCAATCAGAGCATCACAGTTTCCGAACGAAGTGGATGAAATAGCTCGGAATTAATCGTACGATAGTAAGTCGTTCGCCAACACTAATATTTTTTTCCTCAATAAAGCGAATGGAAACAAAGTTGGAATTTAGCGCAAGATTGATAGCTACTGTGTCATGTTTAAAAAAAATCCAGCTCCATTTGTGCGCACATAACATGTTTTAGCACTGGATTTATTCTTCACGTATTTAGCTATAAACAATATTTTTCCAATCAAGATAACACCTTAATTTTAATCAAAGCTTTGAAAACATAAACTGTTTCTTGATTTCACACTTCAATAACATCTGCAACTCCTTAGATATACCATAATGATTTACTCAGCCAAACTGTTGTCTACCATCAAAAAACCATCGTAAAATTACTTTGATGAATTATGAACACATCAGTTGGTCGTTAACCAAACATGGTGTTGGCTAATCGTAATAAAAATGCGGATTTTTTATACACTATTGACACTTTCGTCTGGAGATAAAATATCGCCTTTTATTAAGCTTATTCTCAAACCAACCGAACCGACGGAGACCGGAACATTATTTGATGTTTGTACAAAACTAAACGCACTGTTCACCATGGTCAACAGCAGAAAAAGCTGTAATATGCTGCTTTTTTTGTTAGAAATTATATTTATATTGTACCTATCAGTTCTTATATTACAACGTTGCTTATCTGCCAGTTGTCTAGAGAGAATCTCATCTTAAATTTGTCATGTTTAAAATGTATATATAGGCGACGTCAATTTCTAAATGGAATATCAAGTATTCCTTATTTGTTTTTTCATCACTGAAAAAAAAAACATAAATTTCCTAGAATCCATTTGTTGCTTAAAAGCACCTTTCCACCAATATGGTTTTAAATTTTCGGTACTAGATTTTACGTACAATCTTCGTGTCATTTGTCTCAATTGGGGTGCATCTTTGTACCATATTTACACTTTCACCCGGTTGGGCTTCTTTACCTTTCTCTTTATATCGCTGACTCTACTGTAAATAAAAATCGAGGATGAATATGACATCAGAATGTGTATTTTTTATCATTTTTTCAATTCATTTTAACTCATTTAAAATTTAAGATAATATTTTGTTTGTTTTTTTTTTAATACTCTGATGTTATAATAAAAATAATGAATTTAAAACCTTTTAAACTTTAACCTTTAAACCTTAACCTAAGTAAACCTTTTAAGCATATCATGGCCCGTACAAAAATAATGTAGTAAATTATTTTCGATTCGAACGATTCAAAATATTAGCGAATCTATATATTAGACGGTGAAATAAAAACATTGAAAAAAAAATCACACCTCACTTATAGCTTTATCGATAGGAATGCTAATGCCAAATGCAAACAAAACCAATTGACATGCTGACCAACAGTGGCTTTTGTTTTGTGTGCATGTTTTTGTTTGTTTTGCGTTTTCATTCTGCCCCTGCCTTTGCTCATCAAATTGCAGTGATTACCTAATGACGCTACCACGGCCATACTTGTGCCGGTTGTAAAACAAAGTTCGATCGCAACAGCGCAAAACCCAATGAAAACCGCACGGAATCCATCTAACCGGCTTACCATCCTAAATTACCCATCATTCCGGTGTGCACGAGCTGGCACCAGGACGCACTAATGCCGGCGATCCTAATGCGGCCCGGCTGAATAATTCATGACGCGGGTATCATTCGAATGCTGGCTGGCAATCCGGATGATTCCGCGCTTCCACCGCCCTCATGGCAGCCAGAAAATGTTTCTACACTAATCTCCATCCCCGTCCCACCGTCCCTTGTCCGGTCCTGGATTACTTACCTTCCCCATGGACGACGGCGAAAAGCGACAGCACACTGGCAGACCAGCAGGCACTAACACTTTTGCCTGTCAACTGTCTGACCGGTCTGTCCATGCCCCCAGCGCAACCCCCCGACTCGCCCCGTACCCCCTTACCGTGTCGCAGCGCAAAGCGCTTTCGGAAGTGACAAAGGTTTCAATTAATAATAAAAGCTTTTTCCGCACTATTTCCGCTGGCAATTTATTCGATTAGCGACCACCGGACCGAATCTATCTCCATCAATTCCGTGGATCCGTGCCTGACCGGCCGGGCTGACCCGCGAGCGATTGGAATGCGTGTTTCACCTGACTGCAGGTTGACTTACGCGGGACAGTGGACCGTCCCGATTTTATCGGCCATTGGCTGTCATCGGCGATGCCGACTCGTAATCGCATTCTGACCACGTACTTTTGACCGGTTACTGCCTCACTCCTCGCCCTCCCTCTCACCCTCCGGCACGTTCCAAGCTAACTGTCCGAGCAGGCCATGGCAGGAAGGAGAATGGGAAACGATGGTCTGATGCGCTTTTTTCGCACCTAAGGCGAGGGTTTTCGGTGGAAAATGTTGCTGAAAGTTGCCCGTTAGCTCGATTTGCTGTGCATCGTTAATCTTTAGCAACGGTGGCTGCTGAGTTACAGGATAAGCTTTCGGGTCGGGGTCGGGGGGAAAACGGACCAGTGAGTCTTATCGTGCTGGTGACCGGTACTTGATTGTTTTATGTGGAGCTGGATGGGCAATTCTGCGCTAAATGATGCATACTTAATAATCACTACCGATATATATTTCTAGAATGGATTGGAATTCTACTTTTAAAAATAAAAGTATACTGTACTGTACATCAATATCGACTGTACTGTTTAAATTAGATGAACGTAAGTTCATAGTTACAACTATCCCGTGTGCTCGAAGCAGTTTGAAGTAAGCAATATATATTTTTCTATTTTATTTTTCATGTTATTAAATTTGTTAAATGCTAAGAAAACAATATTGTTAATTATAAAGGATGCATAACTTAGTTTTTGATGTGGAGGGAAAAAAAATTTTAATAATTGTTAAATTATGAATGAATGTGAATGTACCCAAAATGTAAATAACACATCGTAGGCATTCATCCTCAAGGAAGGTAAGAAAGTAATTGAGGCAGAAAGAATTTTAAATCCTTTTTACAAAAAGTGTAACCGTAAATGTGCAAAAAGTATATGCTAGAAAGAATAAAGAATAAAGAATTTCATTCTGCTCAATTTAAATAAAATTAAGGATATTTCACCTTGGTAACATGACGTACATTTTTTTTTTACTAAATACTTTTTATGTGAGTTTTAACCTATTACCTACAAAAATAAATACGTCCGGATGGTTAATCGAAGACTGGATGGTAGAATTCCGAATTTACTAGAAGCTACTACAAAAAATAGTATAAATAACTTTTCCAAAGAGCTCAACATTTAAAGGTAATTCACCTATATTTCTGCTGTTTAACATTTCGTTCCGACGTAAGGAGGATTAATTTGTGTTTTTGGTTAGCAAACTTGTTTTGATTGCAGATCAAAGCTTACGGCTAAAAAAAGAAGAACGTTTTGAAGAATGTTAAATTTTTTTACAGCGTAACTTACGACGCAAAGGATTTCCAGAATGAATGAAGACCGGCAACCATCGACGGATTAAATCCGAGGAAAACAATCATAGTAATCCAAAAAGAGTTTTTTGATTTTTTTTTGTTGAAATATTGTGAAATTAACGGATAACAAAGGAAAAAAGTTGTAACAGATACTGAATGTGTGTAAATTCTTCAATCAAGATACAAACGTCATTCATAAATTCTCAAAACACATTCCCATATAAACTTTAGATGTTGAATAAATACATGCAGACATAAGTATGCAAGATTTTCTTTCGATTCTTCTTACATATGACTAGAAATACTATAATGTTTTCTCGATTACTATTGCTACAAACGGTACTATAAAGATCGGATTCTACATTTCCAACACGGACAAGTTCATATCAACATTCATGGTTCTCGTTACTAACCTTGAACGTAAATCCATGGCTTTCTTTGCACAGTTGCTATGCTCAACTTCTGCTCATACCATTTTTTGAGAAAAAAAAATAAAGTTAAGATACCCACGTTTTTCCACAGCCATGTTATTACAGCGTTATTCCCGACATAATCACATTGTAATTGTGCCCACAGCTAACGACCCGTGGGGAAAGTTTTTATTTCCTGTCCATTAAATATGAAACCATAGGGTGGTTTTTTTTTTTTTTTTTGTTCGAGTGTTGCTCCTCTAGCTGCACACAGCTTGTGCCAGCGCATTCGCCTCATGCATGTTTAATGCGCGGTCAGCTCATCTGCGAACAAGCGAACTAAAATCACCTACTATAAAAAGAACAAATCACGACCCACCGATCCGTGAGATGGAGCATGTGAGTGTGCAGCGTGGAACAACGAAAAAAAAAACAGCAAACAAACGAACGGGATCATTGTGTACGTAGTTTTTCTTCTGACGTTTGCATGGTCGATTTTTTGCCAGCAGAAACACCGTCCGCCTCCCAATTACTGCTGGAGAGTGAAAATTATTCAACAATTCATAGCAATTTCGTTCCCAGCGTGGCCGTGATATGGGAAGAATTAAAATTAGTGCCCATCAGCCGGACATACACACGCGCACGGAACCGGCAGCAGCATTCGGCGGTAGCATAAGTAATCTTTTTCAATTTACTCCATATGGCCTCTGACCCTAACACTCGACATCGAGGTGGATGGGATTGAGGATTAAACATTCATACACCTTCGCTTTGCCCCCAAGGGCTCCGGGCCTTCGTTCATCTTTCTGCAACGCGTCCCTAGGATTGTGCTTACATCCGGAAACCGGGCAGTGGAAATTGTAGAAAGTTATTTCGGCCGTATTTTATCCAGTTAGATTAATTATTCAGACTAATTCTAACCGCTTGCTAACGTCGAAACACCGGCCACACCGAGTCCTCGGGTCGATCTCGAGTGGAACGTTCACGGATTGTGGGCGGATTGTTTTACTCCCGGGCATCTTTTATTTTACGTTTATTGTACTTGGAGATCATGCATTTTTTTCCTTCTGCTTCATCCCGCTACATCTACTTCGTGAACCGGATCGAATATCTAGGATGAAATATCTACCAAACCTGCAGTAAACTATACGTTAATTGCCAGCCAAATAATGACTGAAACTAAAGTTTATCGAAACAGTGCTTCTCTCGTTGCAACTAGTTTCGCCCTTGCGGCCAGCTTTGCAGTTGGTATAAAGTTTTACTACGTTCGAGGAAATCAAACCAAATCGGAACGGCTGCTAAGCTACATCCCGTCGCAGGGTAAAATGGTTATTGAAATTTTATACAACAAACCAATGGATCTGTTGCAACTTTTTGTTTCGGCAGCTAGTGTGTTTAGTTGTACATAAAATATGTGATTTCCGTCGAAACCAGCAACGAATCCAAAAATTAGAGATTCAGATTTTATTAAAAGGTTTCCTCATCCAACTTTTTCTGAACACAATAATATTTGTTTTATTTTTTGACATCTTCTTCAATTCACCCAAAATCCCTATATTTAAGTTTTCCATGAGCATCATCATATTTATTATAGCTATGCTTTGGACCACGGGTAATTTTTCGCTAATTTTATACTCATTGAAAATCAATCAAATAGCCATATTGATATTGCATTACTTGAATATCCTTAGTTTTCAGTAACTTTAGTCACAACGGTTAATAATCATTTGCTTTACCATGAAAGGTTAGTGTACCATGTGACACACTCAAACATTATGAATTATTTTTGCACTCTCTTCATTTTAAGTTTATAAAACAGTTTATATCAAAAATGCTTCCACAAATGTTGGTGTTTATTTTGTTATAAGGTTATGTATAACGACGAAAATTTTCAAAATATCCATGCGCAATATATTTTATAAACTCTGTGTCTGTGATTGTTCAAAAGTGGATTATGCACACGTTATGTAGGAATAAAGATTACCGAATTTCCTCAGGCACTTTTAGAACGATTTGCGTCCTGATTTTCCTCAGGGATTAGCTCAAAACTTGAAACTTAGAAAAGACAATTAGACACACAGGAAGCTCCTTTCACCGGGAATACTTACATGCACGCACGATCGACTGATAAACTGTTCACAATATCACACTATTTGCTAGATTACAGTTTCGTTTGGTGTTATTTGCTTTAAATTCACCGTCACAAAATCGTGGATATGTTCCGGATTTCCTCTACAACTTTAATACGATTCGACTTTCATAAGGCTAATGATCGACTAATGATTGATGTTACAACAGCAACAGCGCGTCTTTCGTGGCGAAAATAAGTCCCTTCGAACACTTTTCCTTTATTATTGTAAAAAAGCGTAGAAAAATCAAGAGCCGTCGTGTTACAAAATTCAGTATCCTCTGATCGGGTTACACGGGTTTTATGAATCGTTCTATCTCTATTATCCAATCGGTAGTCCTGATGCTCACGCCCTCTCTCGGTCAGCTGTGTAAGCTGTTCTGTCACCTCTGCCGAAATCGACGTAACTGTTAATAATATTATAAACACCATTCGATTTAACGTCTACAGGAGCCTCGAATTCTATGGTGGAGTCAGTTTGTCACCTCTTAGATGGCGTTGTCAATGTTTGAGTGTCTCAGAGTCTAAGTAGCATCCACTTTCTATATACACCATTTTTTACCATTTAGCCTTCTTGTATTTGGCGTAACGACCGAAGTCATGCCTGCCATTTTACTAGGCTGATCTTATCCCAATAGCTGATTAGTCACTCTTCGCTAGAGAGAAACGGTCTGAATGGGATCATGGTACCGGTCATGTCGTGTGAAAGACCGGCGCCGCTACCTCTACACCACCAGGCCGTCCCGACCATTTAGTCAGTAAATCGTTTTAATGCTTTTCTTCTGCTAGGTTTGATTTTATATATTGGAAGGATCTTCAGTTACATGTGTTGTACAATATCGTTTTTTTAGACTAATCATTGTGTACTTTAGTGTCTTCAAAGCTCATAAGGGATGTTTTCTATTGGTTACCATAACCCAATAATACTGTTTTGTCCTCTTTGCCTTACTTGCTGCTTCAGAATTCATCTTAGTTTGGGTCTAGATCCTACAAGCAACTGGGTTGATTATAATTTGAAAGTCGGATTTTGAATACTTTAAACCTAATTTGAATCTTTCAATGTATGCTACTTAAGCCCATGTATACAAACGAAATCCAGATCCAAAAAAATATGCAAACATGTTTGTTAAATAGTATTACAAATTGTAATTGATTTATTTTAATTACAAATGAATGAATGAATAGATGATTTATTTTTCTGTATTATTTTAGACTTTTATATAAATAAATGCACAAAAAATTTAATCATCATAGGTTTAAATACTCACTTATTTTTTAAATTGACATCATATTACCAAATTAGTAAAAATTAATTTTTATTTTTTTAATACAATATGGATTTTCAAATACTGATAATGGATATTTTTCACAAATGCTACATAATATTGAACAAATAATCTTCTGTGTTGCATACATTCTGTACATGCAGGACCATGCTATTATATACGAATACAAAAAAAACGCAAAGCAAAGTATATTCGATTTTTTTTAGATTGATTCTATTCGCTTTTGTCGATTCACACAAGAACAATGAAAACCCGCATTTTCTCAGCTATACCCAAAGCTCCAAAATTGAAGCCTGCATAACAAGACCAGTTCACATTCGACAATAATGAGCACAATGCACCCCCGTCAGCAAAAGACGTGATGAAACAATTTTATTTTCCCTGTTTTCTAGCCTTTTTTAAACTTTATAACCCACTAAAGGTGACATGCATGCGGTGCAGTTCTGTGAGCTGTGGGGTGATGTAAACTGTGAGTAAAGAATGGAAAGTGGAAAAAATATACAACACCAAACACCTTCCTCGTTCCGCACTGTCAAACAAGGAGCGCCTTCGGATCGGATCGTTGATGATGAAGCGCACTGTGGCGTACGATTTTTACTACATTCTGTTTACTTTTATTATAATCACTTGCCATGTTTATGTTTGTACAAGAAAAGCACGGCCCGGGTGTGATGCAACCGGGTATTCCCGGAGCAGCTGGTTCTGGGTTGGAAGCTGGTAATGAATTTTAACTTTATCTTTTCACCACTCCAACCGGCAGTGAAACGATAAAATCCTAACCATTTTGTCCCGGCTCAGCGCGGAGAGAGTGCAATTCACCGAACGTGGCAAACGAGCACCCGTTTCAAAAAGGGTTACATATGAGAACGAGAGAGAGAGAGAGAGAGAGAGAGAGAGAGAGAGAGAGAGAGAGAGAGAGAGAGAGAGAGAGAGAGAGAGAGAGCAGGAACGAGCGTAGTAAACAATAATCACAAAACGGCAGCCCATTTTCCACAGAATGTGCACATTTTAGGAGGCCGTGGGGTGCAACCAACAAGACTAAAAAGTGCATCGATAAGGCACGTTCATGTTGCACTGTTGCACCGAGCATGAGTGTTTCCTTTTTTTTTCTCTCTCCTGGTGGACAGCTAAATTGTCTCCCTTTTCCACTTTCGTTAACTTCCTCCCTACACCACCCTATTTGCTCGTTTCATTACATTCGCCAGCGGGAATGCCTCTCGTCAGCATCAATAAAGCATGTGAACAAGCGCTCTAAATTAAATGGACCATGTTTGAGCAAGCCGAGCACACGGCTCAACCTAAAGGCGGTTTTTTTGTTTAATAGTCGAAATAAGAAGAAAAAATCTGCCTCGAACTCTAATAGAAACTATCGGGCCCGACTACATAGGCTGTAGCTCATATCTGTGCCATAAGCCAACCGGCTAACCAAAACGACTCACCGACCGAGGCCGAACTATGTGTTGGTCAGCAATGCGGTGCCTGAAAAAAAAAACGCGAAAAAACACAGAGTACACAGCGAAAGCGCATCATAGAACGTTGTTCCGTGTTCCCCGAAGGTGGAAAACCCCGGACGATAAGGCGTTTTTTTTTCTCTTTCCATTTCGCTCCCAGCGTTTGGCCAAGTTTTGGGGTGCAAGTTTTTGGGATGCTTTCGGTTGCATCCGTTCATCATTGTGGCGGTTTCAGATTTTTTTTATCCCCCGACCGAAACAAATTTGCCAGCTGGGTAGGCCTGAGGTTGGGGTGAGAAAAGCGGCACAAACATTGCTACCCCGGCACGGTCGAGACCGAACATATTTCGTTCCTCTCATCAGCATTTAGAGTGCTCATAAACGGAGCTTCCGCGCGTGCCATCTCGTTCTCGGCCGCCGGGGACCCGGTTTGTGTCCTTTTTTACTCGTTTTTTTTTTCACCATGCACGGTGCCCAGAGTGACCGCGTGTAGTTGATTTGTGTGTATGTGTATGTTTGCCGGAAGTGATGAAAATGAAACGCCACATTTCAACCCACCTTCCAAGCACGGGACCAGCTTCCTTTTTTCAGAGTTTGCTCCCAAAATTCAACTTGTCCGCTTGGCGCTTGCGGTCCCCGTGGGAGTTGATGGTCAATTTCGCGCCTAATGAATAGTTTGGGATGTGAGACTTTTTTGTTTTACTTTGCGTGTCTCTCCTGCTGCTCTATTCTCTTGTACGCGCCACGAACGTTCCATAAATTACGTATGTAGCCACCGGCTGCATCATTTACTAGAAATCAGTGCAAATTTGATGAAGTGCAAACATGGGCAAGCGGCTGTCAGAAAGGGCAAAACAAAACTAATCGAACATGGCTTATGATGGGGGGGTAACAAAGATAAAGATGCATTTTTGATCATGGTTTTAATTAAACATTTCAACGAATCATTTTGACAAAACACATTTTTTTTTCTGTCTAACCCAGCTCAGATTGTAAAGCATTTTTTTTTCATACGCAATCTACTGGAATAACTGATTTTTGAAGTCATCAAATATTGTAGCTTACGTATGCAGTTGGTTTAAAAAACATATACACTAAATATGACTTACATAGAACCAATAGAGCGAAATATTACATCAATTATGTGCATGGCCTGTCTTTTGTCTATCACAGTTCGAATAAGGAAAAAATATAGTTTGTTGCATAAAACGAACCGTTAAATGCAATGCGAAACGGCATTTTAAATTCACACTATTATATTTTAAAGCACTCAACGACGAGTGCTCTACAAATTCAAATTCTAAAGAAATTTTTTTGCCACCACTCTTGCTTCTCTCGACAAAACGCACAAACAAGATTAGTTCTATAAAATGTTTTATCTAACATAAGCTGTCTAAAAGATAAATAAAATCATCGAAATATCATCGAAAAATCGATCGAAATATCATCGACTATCGAAATATTTTATTTCATATTTTATTTTTACTAGCTCATATTTCATCCATAGCTTACAATGACAGTATACATTATCACGGGTGTGAATTTAAATACTGCTTCAGTATTTGTACAAAAGATACTTTTAATGGAATTTATCCAACTCTGATTTTAATTTCATTAAACGATGACCTGTTTTTGTGAATAAGGGAATAAAATAAAATTACCAAAAACAAAATTCTACTGAAGTTGTACATGACCACGTTTGTTAACAATTGTTAATACACTTCAATATTCAAAAAAGATATTTCTGCTATGAATTCACACAACATGAACATTAGCATCTTGGCTATCGATATGTGAATGTAAGTAAGTACGAAAGCATGGCCCATAGGCGAAAAAGTAGTGTCGCGGGTTCTTCAAACGAAAGGTACCATGAATCCATCTTAATCACTTCTTCCTAGTCAGGGAATAGTGAGTCACTTCTTCAACATGTCAGGCATGATTTCAAAAGAGGGAGGCAGAGAGGCAGAGATAATTTACATTACAAGAATTCATTTTGCTACCACATAATCAATATAACTTTGATCCATGCGATTGACTTTCCATCATCATATATTTATATTTTTCCTCTTGTAAGGTTTCTGGCAAAACACATTCTGGGATAGCAAACCTAGAAATAATTTACATGTACCAAACTTCAAACATGATTCATTATATACGCATCTGTTTGTTAGTTGTATTTTCAAGTTACGGGAAAAATTGTCGAAAATATTTCTTTTTATTATTTTTTACAGCGAGCGTTAAAAATTACACTCGAATTACATTTGCCAAACATGTATTTTGTTGATAAAAAGGCACAAATATTTTAATTTTTCAAAACGGAGTTACTGGACGGAGAAATTCCTGTGATCAGCATCTCTCTGCTCTATACATTACATTGTTGGAAAGAAAAACCATAAACTACAAAATAAATTTAAATCCGTTACATACGTTCAAAGTCCTTCAGTTCACAATTTTATATTTTTTAATGAATTTATGGTCAAAACATATTATCATACTCCTCTATCCATATCAAGAGCGAAAATAAAACGAAAGAACCATAAAATGTGCTGTTCCAATGCACCAACACAGTTTGTTATCATTCAGAATCGCTCTTCGAACAATATCACAAACAATATTGTACGCAGAAGTTTTTCAATACGTTGTTCCATCTAAATAACAAAATCGGCGGAAATTAACTTACTCTCGAAAATATTTTATCAAACATATCGCAACGGGAAAACTTTCACTTCTACCGTGTTCAAGGAAGGGGGGAGGTGGGTGATAAATTTCGTAACCATCCAGCATCACTGACCTGCCAGAACCTCCCGGAGCACCAGCAAACGGTCGGGCAATTGCATCAAAACAGGGCAACCCTACTCCGTTTCGAAATATTGCACTACAACGCCCCGACATTGCATCGTTCCGAGTCGTTCGCCAGCTTCGGATGCTAAAATTCTACCGCGCTTCCGCTTTTCTCCACCGTGAGGAATGGTGCAATAATGAAGAAACTTTATCTGTGTCTATACCTTTTGGATGGCATCGTTCCGAACGCTGTCGAATCGAGCGTTTTCCTGGAGGGTGGTGAATATTTGCCAGCGTTTTGTAGTACTTTTTTCGACTCCCACCCTCGTCGAGATCAACCCGAAACCGACGAAGGCGAAGGCCGCAACTTTGCGTATGAAATTTCACTTAACCGGCACCGGAAACCAAAGCCCTCCGAGGCGGCACAAGTATGCAAACTATGCGCACTGCATTTTGGGCATCGTGGAGCGAACGCTGCCGCGGAGGACCCGGCTCGAAATCAATAGTCGTATCCGGTCCCGCACGCCCTCTCAAATTTCCCGTGGGAGTTTTTGGATCGAAAAAGCCAAGAGGCAATCTCGTTGCATTTTCGTTCCAAGCCGACCGCAAACGGTGACAAACGTGGGTACCGGAGCACTGGATGCTGCTCGAAATCCATCACGGTACGATGGACACGAGTCATTTAGGTATTCCATACGAGAGAGAGAGAGAGAGTGAGAGAGCCGTTTACAACACGACCATGCAAAGATGTTGCAGGCACGTCCATCATCTTCTCTACTGTGGGAAATGCAAGCACCGAACGTCTGTTTTGGAAGCGTCCAGAAACGGCAGAATTCGATTGCCCCCAGCCTAACCGCAAAAGGTTAGCTAAGCCAGGCAAGAAAATGGTCGGACCTAACATCCTTCCAGGTGGCGCTGGAAGTTGCCAAAAAACACAATTCAATCTAGTTTTGTTTTTTTTTTTTTGGTGCTATTTCTCCATCTAGTATGCTATGCTAAAAGTTGGATGCACTTGTAACACTTGCCTTTCCGTGTATGTCACACACGCACACAGTTTAACCGCAGAGTGACATGTGCTGATGGAATGGCTGCTTGCTTCTTGAGCCTATCCAATGCCTAGCCACTGCATGGGATTGTAATTTCACATCTTTTCCCCTGAAAACCTCTCCCATTTCAGATGCGCTACCTGTAGTGTAAAGTTAAAAGGGAGTTGTTTTTTTTTTACCCAGTGAAGCTTACAAACCTCCACCCTTCCCCGCGCTGGAATGGGACAGCTGTCGACGGAAATAATTAGTTTCTGCGGGAGCTTTACGCTGTGGTTTACGATTCAGGTCGATCATGCATACACTTCGGCTATGCCGTCGTATAGCAGTGAGATGGTTAATTTTGATTGTGACGAGTAAAAAATATCTGTCACCCACATGTCACCAGCACAATTATGTCATGCTGTGTTGTGGGTTTGGGAATACGAGAATTGCCTTCGAACGTTCGTTTACACCGTACATGGAAGGTGGTGGGTTTCACTTGAAATAGAAAATTAAATATACTAGTAAAGTAATGTGGAGTCGGCCCGTTGGTGTAGTGGTAACGGCACCGATCTTTCACACGACAGGATCGGTACCATGATCCCATTCGGACCGTCTCCCCCTAGCGAGGAGCAACTTACCAGCTATGGTGGTAAAATCAGTCTAGAAAGCCGGTTAAACGACAGGCATGACTTCGGTCGTTACGCCAAATAGAAGAAGAAGAAGAAGAATAAGTAAAATAATGTACAATAGCTTTGGTCATAAAAATCGGTTTTACATTTTCTGTGTCGGTTCAATGGAATTGACGATTTTTTATGTTCGAGAGAAGCTTCGTTCCTGTTTCTCATTCGCTCTTAATGCAACTAGTGGATATGGAAAAAAGATAATATCGCTACTCTCGTCCCTTTCTTCGTATTCACTTCACTCAGGAAATTAATTCGATAAAAGTGTAAAAATGTAAATACCGATATACATACACTAGCTAAACACATGGAGACGCCTGGTGCTTTACGTTTATTGTTGAGATGGTTGGAATTGAACATTTGTTCGTAGGCCTTTTATGTTTTTATGTGAAGAATATGCGGAGAAAGCGACGAGAGCGAAGAAATTATTGCCTTTGTTTTATCAAGTTCATGGGCTGACTAGTAGGCCATACTCGTTAGCTGTACTAAGATCGAACAGGAACAGGAACAGGAAAAACAGAAACTAATCTTCTCTTGCATAGAAAAATTCGTCAACCTGTTTAGATCGACAAGTTAATGTCGATTGATAGTGTTAATTACCCAACGGTAAATATATTGGGCTCCATACGGCAGCTTAAATGCCTAGAACGTATTTTCCTGCAACCTTGTAGGAGATTTTTAGTTTGAGAATAAGAGATTTTTTTAGTTGACTTTTTTTGTTAGTAATTCGATTTAAAAATCGATATTATTTTCATACCTTCATGAGCTGATGATGAATCTACAAATCCGGGAATATATTGAATAGCTTAACAAACATTTTCAAAGTCAGTCCAGTTATTTATCATCAAAGACAAACAAAATATCCGTCAAAAATAAATTAGATGTTCTTTTATAGTGATAAATATAAACATTTCTTGTTATTCGGACTATTTAATATTTTTAAGCCATTTTATGAAACATGATGCTGCAACTGATTGTATAGAAAAGGTTGCACCACAATCGGATTATTTAAAATATTCAAGATGCTCGTATTCTATCCAAACCCATCAAATAAAAATAAGTTATAAAAGAATTATAAATTCATTTTTCTTATTTCATTGCATTTCCCAAAATTGATAACCAGTACATCTATGTAATTCAAAAGCTTATATCCTTTCTAACCTTAAAATTCTTTTCTGCAGATGGCGCAAAAAGACCCGTTCCATCTAATTCTGTTCGAACATCATTGCTTGTCACGATACCTTGATACAAAACGTGATTCTAATAGCACCTTAGGACAAAAGCCACACAATAATGGAGCATTCCTGCATTCTCGAACAGGCGTCATGAATGGCGTAACTCTTTCTTTTGCAGTCGCAAACAAAGTGTACAAACCAAAATGCGACCAACGCCCGTATCGACAATTTGTCTAAAACCGCAAACAAACTCTCGGCGTATCTATTGTTAGAAAAAACCCACATCAAAAAATTTCTGCACAGAACATTGACATTGTGGTAATTATTCACTGATGAACGTATTTGTGCTAGCGAGTCATTATTTCTTACTCGTAAAGCAACACTCGTACGGCAACAGAAAGAAATACTTTCATTTACAAAAAATCCACGAAGGGAAACAGTTTCCGAGAATCTAAAGGCACCGAGAAAGTCTAGGAAGATTAGAACACACAATAAAAAGAAACCATCACCCTTTTCGCAATCCGTACAAACATAAAGAATGCGTGCCATTTCCAATTTCCATTGACCCGGTGCCTTTCTTCTGCAGCAGTTAAAATGCGAGCCTGTAAAGCCACTGAAATGACAACACAAAAGCCATACCGAGAAAAGAAAAACGCGAAACGAACGCGGGAACTTATTTGTCAGGGATTTTCCTTCTCGGGAAGTTTATGAACGGTGGCATAAATGAACAACACAAACAAAAAACGTCATTTTCACCGAGTTGCAGCAGCCTGCCATTTTCCACTAAAGCATGCGGGAGTGCATGGTGGATTTCTTTCGCAAATCTTGTCTAAAGATTATGCATTCACATTTCGTAACCCGGCCGTTGCACCCATTTCGTTACCGCCTGTCTGTCGGTCTGTCTGTCTTCCGTTAAAATCGTTTTTTTTTCTGAACCCTCAACGTAACAACACCCGTTCGGCGAAGGTGCTATCATTCTCAGGGAAGAATGTAAATTCAAACGAAAAGAAGATCGTACCAGAAAAGAATTCATCTCAAATTTCCTACCAACATCTCCACCTTTTTTTCCCAAAGCCAACAGCGGTAGGTGAAAAATAAATCTTTCTAAAAAGCATCACTTCTCCTCTCCAACACACACAACCCTTGTGGCACGAATCCGGGCCCATTTTAAAAATGGAACCACGTGCATGGGGTTTTATGCAAACAATGTTTATGATGCTACTGGTGCGATGCCACACTAATATGCGTACGTGGTTGAAGGGAGCTGGAGATTCGGAATGGGATCGATGGGCACCAGGGGAAAAAATGATGACTCTCTTCTCTCCTGCTCCCCCTAGCATCCTGCCACCTACCCCTCCGTTTGAGTATGATAAAAGTGAATGATAAAAGGGTATTGTTGTATCATCAAAATGTTACATTTCTCCGTTCGCCGGCTCATTATAATAATGAATAATAAAAGAAAATGCGACGCTCACGTGTCTTTGTTACTGGGACAGAGACAGCCGATGCACATTCGGCACGCGCGAACACACGCGAACACGGTACACTGCGGGATAAAATTGAAAGCACGCGCGTGATGATGTGATTCGATTTTCCATTGCTTTTCTTTAGTAAATTGACATGAAGAATAGAATAGGCAAAAATAAATTATTTGATGGCGTAGTATTTTACGGTCATTAAAATTGTATCGATAGGTGTAAATAAAAAATTAACTTTCAAATCAAAAATAAATCAGAAAATCATTGCATTTTAAACATACTCACAAATAAATAACAACAACTCGACTGTTCCAAATAAATATAAATATAGTGTTCTGTGATTTTGACAGTATTAATCAAGTAAGAAACCAACACTATAATTATAAACCTTGTGTTTTTGATAGAAACAATACTCAGGTGTCAAAAACTTGTGTTTTTGATAGAAACGTTACAGAATACTTATCAATATTTCAAACAATATTTGTCCCAAAAGTCCCGGTTTGGACGTTGCTGATCTAATCTAATGAAAGCAAATTAAAATCTTAAGCTTTTCAGCATTTTATACCGATGGCGAAAACTATGCAAAACCTTTGCTTGTATAATATTGTAATAACCATTCACTACAAACCAGATTCAGCTGCAAACAAAACCATCAAAATTTATATCCTGATCCTTAGCAAAATTATCAAATCACCTAGTTATTTCCACTCTAGACACAATAATTAATCATAATAATAGCAATACAAACAGTAGCAGCAACGAACGAATGACATGAAAAATTATTCCAGGCTCTAGCCTTGTTATATGTTGTGCTAGTGAGAGTGTATTTATTTTACGCAAACGTGTGCCCACGCGTCACACTTAACCAACACCGTTTACTATCGTATGTTTATTTCTCTGCCCCTAACACGCGGTAACGCTCTGTTCTGTCTCCACTTCGTCTACTCCCGGCCTGCCTTTCCCGTTTTTACTACCCATCACCGGCATCATCGTCCGGAGCACCATCATCAGCAACGGCAGCCGTGGTTGCCTCATACACAAAATTGTTTATATTCCGTAAAGAAGGATTCTCCGGTAGGATGTCACACCACCCGGCCATTATTTGGGGCCTGCTGAAGCCAAAACGGCGACACGAAGACACATGCACACAAAACATACATCAAATGATATATTCACGTTTTGTGCCAGCTTTTTATGACACCATCAAAGTATGCTCTGGTGCCGTCAGGGTACAGGGACGGAAGGGGAACCCATCGTCTCATCCATTGCTTTATTCTTTCGTTTTTTTTATGCTCTCCGGGGCTGGTTGTAATATGTGGGGCCGGCGGGTGGAGCTTTTAGATGATCACGAAAAGAGCGTGAATAAAATACGTCCTCGAAAATGAGCATAGATTAGCGGCATCCTTCGGAGTCGCTTATTTATGTTGCACTTCTACACCAAAACTCGTGTGATTTTATACGTGAGTGTGCGCTTGTGTGCTTGTGCTGTGCCCTGGTTTCAGTTCCAGTGGCACGGCACTGCACAGGTGTAACGACAAACGAATGGCACACGGTCGTAAAACCCATTGGACTAGAACCAAACGTACCGAAAGAGTCCAGGTTTCAGCTGACATGTTCATTGGCCTCATTGGCTGTGGCCTGTAGACAATGTGTTGGCGTGACGTCCATAATCTACGTCCGTACGTGGTTCCATCGGTTGGGGCTAAGAATTAGCCAACTTTGGATACTCTCTCCCCGTCACCAACGGGTGTCCCTGCCCACGTCTAACAAGCTAATGGAGGTACGACTCGTACGTAGTAAAATTAGGTTGCATAGTCACATTCCCATCCCCTTGTTTCACGACAACCCAGCACAGCGGGAGAAGAGGGATGATACTCTTCGCAGAGCTTTTCTTTGAGCACCCAAAACCCGTCAAGCCTCGTGAGAAGAGCTATCACCGTGACACACGCCTGGCAGCAGCATACCGGTGTCTACTCATGAAGACACCGTACATGAAAAAGCGTAAATATCTAACCAGCCAGCATTTTGCCCTTTAGATCTTGATCATCAAAAGCGCAGGGAACTTTCCCGGCAAGGCAGTGGACATGTGACAAGCGCACAAGGACGCATCTGACAACTCTTAGAAACCCAACGATAGCGAATCCCTTGAAGTGGCGTGCTAATACACGCTTTACGTCTCGGACTAGACATAATGACTGCGGAAGCAAATAACAGGGTAAGACGCACCAACATGGGACGTACAATATCTGGTTATTGTGAAGGATGTGATCCATATTTTTGGTTTTTTGAGATGGTTAAATTAGGGCGAATTTAATCATCGGTTACTACAAAAGTAATTTAATTAGTACAACTAGTACAAATATTGTACAAAAGAAACGAGTGAAAATATGGACGTTTATTAAAAAAAAAATGATGGACTTTTAGTTGGTATAGTTAGCTTACTCTTAAGGTTGCTAAAAATTTTCAATCTAAACTCTTCCTGCTTTTGTTATTATTGTGATATGTAATTTGTAAAAGATCATGTGCAAAAACTGTTAAAAATTGAGATTGAAATAAGACTCATGTAACAAAAAAAAATTTCTTTGCATTTTACATCTAATCGCTTAATTTGTCAATCTTAATAAACTTTTCTTTTATTCTGCAATTAGCAATAAATCCGAAAACGAATGCTCTTCTTTCCGACTGACTATTGCTCCTTAAAAAACCTCCACCATTGAATGAGTATCGGATTTTGTTAAAAGTAAAGTGAATATTATCAGAAAATATATCAAACAGTTACAACATATATCTTGTCGTCAAGAAAATTTTGTAGATGAGCCTTTAGTATAGAATTATTTCTAATTTACAAGTTTTTTTAGCTTAGGTTGAATAAGATCTACTAGTGTATTGAGCTATTACTCGCTGTTTTGTCATTTTTCGATACGTTCTCGGATCTCAAAGTTAAAATAATTGGAACATTAATTAATTGTAACATTAATTAATTGTAACATCTTTTATCCTGCTTTTTTTAGTTACCGGAATCTCCGGAATCTGTCTGCTAAGATTATGTGAACAAAAAATTGGCTGCAATGTTACGAGTTCAAAGCAAAAAAGAATACTTAATGTAACAAATGATAGAAAACTTAAGAGAAAACAAACAAAACTTCAATTTGATTCTGATAATTTCATTATTTAACAGACGTTCCGTCTTCGTTCCGTGAATAATGAAACGAAATGTAACGCACAAATACTTTACGTACAGCTATTTTCAAAATACTTATTACGAGCTAATTTAATTAACAATATTACTTTTCGTGCACTGTAACTTACGCCACCCCAAAGAACGTAACACTTAATACGGTATAATCCAGAGAATGAATCTCTATTGTGACGACTTTATCATCAGCTCCCACTACAGGAATGCTTGATTAAATCTTTCGGAAATGGTGAAACTCAGTAAATTAGGCGTAAAAGTAGCCCAGATCACCTAACGTATGCAGTAGCGCCAGGCGGCCAAAACCAGTAGCATATTTAATAATATTTTCTCACCGCATCGAAATGCGCAACGATCCGAAAGTACATTTCAACAACAACCAGTATCAGATTCTACCCGCTTCAAGCCACAAAACCAACGAAGGACACCCAAGCCTTGGCATGTTTCTCGAATTTATTCCCGACCACCCCGGAGGGGAAGTTATTGCCTCGTCCTTGGCGGATTCGTGCTTCTTTGCCGTGAAGTTCCACGAAGCAAGACAGTGGAACAAATTCGCCGGAACCTGGGACATTCAGGCCTGCGAATTTTGCCACCGGCAAATGATGTACCACTGTCGTTCGTATCATTTGCGTTGAGCAACCGCGACCAGACACGGCTCGAAACGCGGGCACTGTTTCGAATGATATGCTTCTCCCAAAAGAATACTCCCAATTTCAAATGAAGTCTCGACAACATCCAACGTCTCTCGTTCGCCTAATGTAGTCTGATATTGATTCCACCGAACAGAACAGAAGTAATGTTATTTTAATGACTTATTTATAATTTCACATGAATTTCCTTCCGCTCGGCAGTATGAAATGCGAATCCTCAAGCGAGCTTTCTACAACAACATTTCCCATCGGTAATGGAAGTCTCCCGTTGCCAGGTAGAAATGCGGAACTGATAAGCACAAGGTAGGGCACCAGGAGGGCAGCATACCGAATGTTTGTTTACCATTTGTTGGAAACGGGAGAAGGAAAACACCGGAAAGCGAATATGTATGGAAAGGTTCGGAGGAAAACAAAAACAACAACCCACCTATTGTCCGTACAAACGCACCAACGCACACGGTCGGGAGAAAAACATAAACATATGGAGAAACAAACTCGACTGGGAAGCTAAATCCTGGCATCCATGTTTCCGTTTTCCGCTGAGCAGGATCGGCACGTGGAATGTGGAATCTTCCACTGCTCCCTGTGGATGATTCCTTGAATCAACAGCTAAATTGAGAGATTGCGGTATGCTCACAGGAGTGCGAATTTTTTCTTTTCCCATCACGTGAGAAATTTTTTCGTTTTTTATTTTCTATAAATATTTTCTCATCTCCGGTAGCTATAAAATGTCTTTTATTACTTTTCAGCAATATGCGTATTCTTAAAGGAAAGATATATCGATAGGATCGATGGGTGTAATCGATCGGATTACATAAATATATATATCTAAATTCATGATAGAGTTATCCACTCAGTGAAAAAATTAGTTTAGAAATTATAAATTAGAAAGTTGCTACCAAATACGAAATAACAAACTTACTTTCTTTCCTAACCATCAGGGAATAACATCATGACTTCTATGAATACATAAATTTAATAACACTTAGAGCAGCGACAACAACTGTGTATGAATTAATTTTCAAGATGTTATTTTTTAAGGTCTACTCTACGACCATTATGAGGATTACTAAAATGGAAAACTCACTTGAGCACGCCTAGTCTATAAAATAGGTTTTGATGGAAAAGCTGAAGTACTACTTTTAATTTGTTCAATAATTAATGGTGGAATAAATGCAATGTCATTTTACCCAAAAGCAAAAAGCTGGTTTAAGACATTTTTTACTTCAGTATCTTCATGACCAGACAACGTTTAAATATTTGGAATGTAGTTGATTTTACTAACTTTGAACAGATATCCAATGATAAAGATTTTTAACGACTACATTAGATCACATCCGATCCCTTTCTGTGTCCTCTGATGTGTATTACATTTGTAGAAATCTTAATTGCTGTAACCGATTCCATAAATACGATACGATCCCCTACGATAGGAAGAAGTGTATGTGCTCCGATGACTCATTCGAGAGTGAAATTAATTCCGAATGACACAGCTACACATCGAATATCGGGCCCATTGGTTGCATGACCAAAGCAGGCCGTGTATAAATCGAAATCGAATGCAGCAACAATGCACCTTCCTTCCTTGTGCACATCGTACGTGTTAGTTCGGGTTTAAAAACAACGCAGCATCATTCGGGATACAATTATCCTTCCTCACCATTATTCAATTAAAAAGCTACCCAGTGCATTTCGGACACTAGGAACAACTTCTCCAACCTCATTCGGGACGGGGAAAGAAGACCGTTTCGAACAGGACACCCAATTGCACTCGACCGACTGCCCGATCCTTGTAACGAAGCTTATTGTGTTCGATTTCGCCGTAACGCTTGCACCACCAGGCGCATCACCCAAAACGTAGTTCGTTTGTTTTCGAGTGCAATCGGCCATCATAACGAAGCAGTCGACTGCTGACCATACACCTACACAGCCAGATCGATAAGAAACGTCCCACACGACCGGTGGTACTCGATTTGCATTTTCGTTTTCGTTCGAATGCAACATAAGTACCAAGTCGGTATCGTCTTCCAATGGGTGGAGCCGACCGCCAGCTTCCCTTCTGCACCATCGCCGATCGAGCACCTGTGTGTGTTGTGTGCTGCTGATGGGTCGAGTCACACGTGGTTGATGGACGAATTTACATCACTGCCAGTCATGCAGCAATAACCGGAAGCCAATATCGATCGGTTTTGGTGGGTTCGTGGAAGAAATACAAAGTAATACCCGTCCACTAGCAGCGTGCCTTACCCGGGAAGGAAAGCCACCTGCCATTGCGCAGTCCGTGCAAAGAGCACGAACGACTTTCGGTGTTTGCCAAACGGCCGTTCTGTGGATCGGTTGCTGAAGATGTTGATCTAACACAAGACCGTGTATGCAAATGCGAAAGTAAATAAACTCCATCGAAAGTCATCCGATTCTATTGACACAATCTTGCCTCCGCAACGGTTTGCTTTTTCCCTTTCATGAGAAGTTTTTGGAAGCTTTATTGGTTTTTAGCGGACACAATATGATGCTTCGAATGATTGAAATAGAACAGATGAGGTAACGTTTTGAAGAAGTTGTTATTGAAGAAACACTTTCATCACTATTGTTTGACCCATTCTGATTTCTAATATTGTTGAAAAAAACACATTGAAGCAAAAGTTCGCCAATAGCAAACCAGTCTGACTGTATGGTATTGATGGTGAACATGTGATGTATATTTAAAAAATTTGAATTAATGATCAGATTACAATCTGGAAAAATTATAGTTTTAATATAGTTAAATAAATCATGAAATATATAGCCATCCTTGATCCTTCAATCCAAGCAAAATTCTTAAGGATCATTCTTAATGTGCAAATAAGTTTTACTTAATCATTCTACATCTTTTATTCCAAATACTGAGTTTCTAATGTAAGTTTATCACAAATACTGCATTTTTATTGCACAGCTCAGAAAAAACGCTTTGAAACAGAAAAATTGTAAGCCTTGAGTAGCAATCTAAAAAAGCGCGACAAAAAAGTAAAGCAGGTAGAAAAATCAATATACAGGTTGTTTCATATTAAAATAAATCAAAGACGAATTTTCACAAGTTTTTCATACTTTCACTGAATACACGAGACCAATTTTTAATTCATTACTCTCGTTCGACATGATGTTTCCGTATCGCAACTTTCTCTAACCGATTTCTGCTGATAATGGCAGGCGCAAAATTTTCTTTCCCGTGAATCGAATTTAAACATTTTCCCACACTTCACCTACGAACAGCGAATGAAAAATGTATGTGCCGAATTGTAGCGACTCAGTTACATTGTTCGTCAAACATAATTGCTCCTCACGACGAAACGATTGCGTGGCGAAAGCGAAAAGCGATGACTTTGCTGTGCACACTTTTCAATACAAATGGCAAAGATAAACACAATTTGACATTTTGACGGTGCGATCGACGCTTTCCCGATATGGAAAGCACTTACGCAAATCATCACGAAATGCTGAAACGGGAACAGGGTATGAACGGGGTTGTAGAGAGTTCTCTCTCACTCTCACACACACAGCGTAGAGAGCGAGAGCGAGACAGGGAGAGAAAAGAAACGACACACGTGTCACAGTTTTGCACACAATACGAGACTTATTGCGCGAACGTTCGCCATGTTATGAAATCCTTTTGCGTACGGTTCTTTCCCAAAACTTCTTCCACGCGAATTGATTGATATTCGCGGGCGAAAACTGCCAACGTTTACAGTTTGCATGAAGGACACTAATTGAAGCATTATTATACTTGGTGCCCCCGTTCCGCTTTCGCCTCCGGGTGTCTGTGTGTCTGTGGGCCACATTCATATCCCCTTTGGAATTTTCTCCCAAGTGCCTTGTCACGGAAACAAGACGTTTGCTCGATTTCCTCCTACGGCAAACCTTTATCGGTAAACTTTCCAAAACCATGCTTTGAAAAGCCGGAAAACTTCCGGCCCTTCCCCGTTGCTGTGTGGCATTGTTGCGATGGTACAAAGGACATATTGGGCCGTAGCAGGAACCGGAAGCTCTAAACCCACGCAAAAGGTAGAGAGATACACATGCTGGCTTTGTAAATTGCTCAATCGATTCGGTTGACAATGGCGATGCCCGTTTTTTGGGGTCGTCGTCGTCATCATCGTCATCGTCGAATAACTTTAGCCGATATTCGCATGACGGCCGACATTCGCCGTCCGTACGTGTATGTGTGTGCGTGTGAGAGAATCCTTGGAAAAATCTAAATCTGGTCTAAAATGTTGAGCCACGGCATTATTCCAGGGCTTTCCGACGGATGGAGCAATGGCAGACGAAGACGAACGGAACAACGACTGGCGAATGCTTTCGGCGAAACGTTACAAAACGAACAAAATGCTGCACCGTCCAGCAAACCGGAACCACAAAGGATGCGCTATAATCGATATGAATGATATCGTGATATCGATCGAGAAAAGTTAATAAAACTGAATTTTCCAACTTCCCAAATCGAAAATCTCTACCATGCGAGAGAATTGTATAAGTTTTTCGATTGATTCCGCCCAGTGAAATCCTTTCAGAGCCCATTTGTTTCGTTTCCATCAGGTCCGGTTTTGCTTTCAGTGGCTTCTTCACAGAACGTTCCAGCTTGCGAAAGAAGATCTCGAAGTAGATACATTAAGTCCGGTTCATCTTTGAAGCTCCAAACCGTCATAGACAAGCAGACAAACATGGTGGTGACTTTTACAAAAGTCCTTATTGGAGACCTTATCGGGCGGAAATGGGCCAGATTTCCGGTGATGTGTCGGGAAGCCGTTTTGATGCGGTGCTAAATGAATGGGAAAAGTTATGGTACGCATTTTAGCCGACAAGCCAGCATTTCGAGAGAAAGAAAAGAGGGAGAAACTTGTTTGAAGAGGAAGAATTATGTGCCTATTAATTATGTAAAAAAAATATTTCACATCTGTAGTTTGACATAAAAAATGGATCTAAAAAATAACACCTACAAAACTTACAACGCAAAATCATTCATCATTTAACTAAAATTATAAAAAAAAAAAAACAGATTGTTTATTGTATGAAAACAAATGTTGAAGTTATCAATTCAATTCAAGTGCATGTTATCAATTGTTAAGTAAGAATTTTAAATAAAAAACATGACATCTCAAATGTAAGGTAACCATATTTTGTATATTTTTTGATACAGCAATCAAAACGAACGTTGAAGAATATGTGCTTAAAGAGAAAACACAAAAACGATACAAAACATAATTTAAATGAAAATATATGTATCATAACACTTAAGTTATTTTATTTTACAGTAACAGTAACAGCATCAACATGAGAATAAGTATCAATAACAATTAAAAGTCTTTAATAAATTTCAAACAATTTATAGCAAATGAATAAGCTTTATACATGTTCCATACAGAGGGTTCAGTCTTAGGCTTAAGCCAATTGTAATTAACTGCGCCAATGAACTGAAGGTTTTTTTTTTGTTTCCAAAGAAACCTAGTTCCAAAGAATGAGTCAAGAAGTTTAATTAAAAACTATTCTTCTCGTTCCACACACATTCACACACACACAAACCGGCATGCTTACTCAACACATTATTCACATTAAGTCCTTCGACTCGAAAAGGTGGTTTGCTGCAAAAGCCACGGAATCTGTAGCTGGCATATTACTCTAAAAGATTCATTTCTCTACATTTTTTTCATTTGCGTCTCTTTCTCTCTGCTGTCTACTAATCGGATAAAGCGTACTATTGTCAAGAAATCAAGCAAACGATCCACCAGCCAGACGGTTGCCGCTGCTACGTTTGCTAGCCGAATGGAATTTATGAAACAAAACCAAACATAAAAAAGAAGATTAGAACCATCTCGGGCAAAGGGAAGGAAAAAAAACCTACAACCGGGTACACTTTACGAAAGGAAGAGAAAATTGACCATTTTTGCGGTTGGAAAGTTTGTACCTCAGCAGCTTCACTAGCAGCGAGCAGCCCAAGACCCAAGCGCCGACTCGCACGGCGTCCGCAACAAAGGGATAAGGAAAAATCGCCACAACAAACACAGAAGAATCTTTGCCAGATCCGTTTATCTTGCGCCCGTTCTACCTTCCTGTGGACCGCAGAAATTTTCCCAACACAAGGCACAACACAACAAACGCACTCGCACACATCCAACACACCCAGCGGGGGGATTTTTAAAATGTTTCACCACAAATGGACATCCTTTGATTGGCATTGTTGAGGCATGTTGGGTGTACGTTTTTCACCAACGTGGATAAGCTGCCAGGATAGCCTAAAGATACGGAAACGAGCAGAAGCAAAAAGAAAGAATGCCAACTTTAAAGAAGGCCTTAAATACACAAACCGCAAAAACCGACTCAAAAGAAATAGAATAAATATTCCTTGCCTCTTGCCCCAACAGCACCCGGCCGTCCGATCGTTTGATGTGGGTGAAAATGAGCACAAGCCTGTGTTGCCATCCGGTTTGTTCTTCCCGGAGCCGTGCGCCTCGGGTATAGTTGTGCCGAGCGACGGGAACGAGGCGATGATAATGTGCGAGCACTAATTTAATCAAAAGATTGTGGGTGCATTTGGGAGCGGGGCATGTTTGGAAGATTCAATTATGTTGATTTTGTATTTAACTTTCCAGTATTTTGTAAATTTTGCAGTGTAAAACGGGCGAATTTGAATACATTTCGTACTACGCAGTTGTTGTAGTTATTGATTACAAAGATTTGTTATGTAACGTTGTCCATTCGTTGAGGTAAAAAAGGTGTATGAATTTAGATGAACATTTGCTTCTAGAGAGAACATTTTTCATTTCGACACACAAATTTAAAACGAAAGAATACATTTAATAGAATGATATAAAGTGGAAACAATCAATTAGGAAGTTGAGAATAAAACTACAATAATATTCTACAAAACAGTTCATGTATTAACATGTTCGAATAAAACTACAATAATATTCTACAAAACAGTTCATGTATTAACATGTTCGAAAAAATGTTTTTTTTCTTCGAAATTCGAATCCGTTGTCCAAATATCAATCACAGTAGGCGCTGAAGCAAAGTAAAACCTACCACGAAAACTTTTCCTGTCTACCGTTAAAACAATGAACCGAAAACTATCCCGATTTACTACGAAGCAAAAGGTAGTCCTTCTGTATTACCATGTTTCGTTCCTCGAAAGAAACGCAAGAAGGAGCGTGAATCTGCTGAATGTCGTCTCGAGTAAATCAATGATCCATTCATCACGAGTAAGTTAAGCTCTCAATAGGAATGATTTGCTGTCGTTAATTATGTCTTCTTTTTCGCTCTAAGCTTACGGCATGTGACAAATATCAGTACATATCCAACTTCTCTAACCAACGGGTCACAGAAGCAACGGAGCTGGAAGCAATCTTGGCTCATAATGGTGTTGACACTTCCGAGTTATGCCTACCCATCGCCGAACAGACCAACCTGGATTCTGACGAACATTTTCTACCGATTGAGATATTTGACGATCGGGACTTTGAACCGTTTGATGTGGAAACAAACGATTGTTGGAGGCAAATGGAAGCTTTTGCTATTCTACCACCAAACACTCACTGGTGTTGTGTTCGCGTAATCAATCACGATCCCTCGACGAACCAATGGGATGTGATGGAAAAAGATGGTGCCACATTTCACCGAATACAGCGGCTTCATCTTTACTTTCCCTTTGAAGATCCACACAAGTTTGCCAAACGCATCGCAACCGCCATCGAAGCTCGTAAAGTGGCGGAGAATACCATTCGATTTCGGTTCATGTGCAAGTACGTGTACTGTGGTGAACGCATCGGTCCGGGAAAAGCGTTGGAGAGGAGCATACTGAGTCGTGCCAGTCCGGAAGTGTACAATATATTTAAAACTCTGTACGAAGATTATCACCTTGCACTGGACATTACGAAGCTTCTCGATATTCCCTACAGCACTATAACTATAAGACAACCTTGCATAACCGATTGGACCAATGGCGCTCGACATACTCCTCCCCTTCGTCCTGCACCTATCAACCTCAGGGATCGGCTCGATCGTATCAAACGTAGAACACTGCTCTGTGATCGGAACGTGTTTCACGCATTACGCCTGGTGAATCAGGAGTGCGAGGTCGTCCGGAAGCTTCCACTGTTTGTCGTCTCAACCGAACAGCCATTTACGCTGGAAGAGTTTGAAAATCACAACATTAACCAAATCAGCAAAACCATGAAATATCTTCAGAACACTTGGGTGGAGCGCACGACTATGCATCTACATCGATGTCTATCGCGAATTGGTGAAGGAAACTTCCACATTGCTATAGCGAAGTGGGAAATCTACAGAATGTTGAAGCTCAAGCGCCTTATTGAGCAAGTACAGTATCGAATGCAGGACGCTCTGAAAGATATGCTGTTGAATGCAACGTTCGCATATGTTCAATTTCTCGTCAACGATTGCCCTGCTATTTTAGCTTTGTGTGAAAAATATTCCTGGGATGGAAACCTTATTGAAAGCCCATTCGAACCGAAACGTTCGCCAGTGTTTTATCTCACACTGAAGATGAGCCCACAGGCACCGTACTATTCCACCGATCCCGATACCTTTCCCGTCGTCCTGCGTACCATTATGGACGACGTACTTGCGGAATGTCATTTTATTCATACAATCGAACCGTCCCTAATGCAATCACTTACATTCGCTGGAAATCTGTATCTGTCCTCTCTAGGTTTGCTCGATTCGGTCATTATAGAGCAACGAAATTTTCTTCTCGAGTACTACACTAAAGCCCTTCTTCCACTGCAAGGCTACGCCGCACGGTACGCAGCCTATCGAGAGTTATTCTTCACAGACGAAAAGGAATTTATTGAGGAGATAAAGTTATCGGACAAGTCTTCGTCCGAGATCAAAGAGGACATCGCGTGTCAAATTCGTATGCGCGAAAACCTGGAACACACCGTCCCTCTGTCCATCGTAATAGGTCCATTCTGGATCAACGTGCAACCGCTTAGGGAGGCATTGATTCGTAAGCGCTTGGAACTAACCTTTGCCCTGCTGACGATGCTCACGGAAAAGCTACGAATCAAGACAGCCGACGTGATCGGATGCTACAGTGCTATCAATGAGCGTATGTGCGAAAAGCCGGTTTCGATTGAACAAATTTACGACATCCGGGCGTACATGGAGAGCGTGCCAGAGTTGGTGAGCAAACTGGAGGACCGGATGCGGGGCATTCTTTACGAGTACGAGATACTAGACAGTTTTCTGCACAATCTACCGGATGCGGATTTTGACCAGAAGTGGAAAGCCCTCGCCCAGCCACGGACGGTGCTGAAACAGATGCTTTCGGTGAGGGAGTTCCACGAGTCCGAAGTGGACCGGTTCCGCAAGCAACAGTTTGCCGACGAAACGAGCTTCACTACCAGCATCGAAGACACGAACGCATACATCTCCAAGTTCACCACGCTCTATGACCCTTCCAAGGTGTCGGAGATGTCGGTCGAGGTGAGACGCCTCTGGAAGGTCCTGCAGGAGCTGATCGACCACGGTCACGTGATGAACCGTCGGCAGGAGCTGTTCGAGCTGGCACCGATTAGTTTGAATAATCTATACGAGCTCCGGCACAACTTTAGCGCCTACCGGGAACTCTGGACGGTGGCGGCCGACTATCTAAAGTTGGAAGAAACCTGGATCGGAAACCCGCTAGCCAGTGTTGATTTGGAGGGCGTTCGGCGTGGCCTACAGCAAACGCACGACAGTCTTAAGGATCTGCTGCTACCCTTCCGCGAGCAACCGCAGGTACTGGCTGTCGTGGAACACTTCATACGCTTGGTGGAAGCCTTCCGACCAAACTTGGATATCATGGAGCTACTTAAGTGTCCGTACCTGGAAGCGATTCATTGGAGCCAGCTGGCGAAGGAAATCGGTGTCAAGGGTAAGCTGTCGACGGACGTTGGGTACGATGTTTTTCTGCAGCATGGCTTCCGAGATCATCCGGAAACGGTGCGTCGGGTTGTGCTGAAGGCCAATCAGCAGCGAAAGGAGCAGGAAGAACGCTGGAAAGAAGAGGAACAAATTGAGCAGCGGGAAGAGGAATACCGACGAGCCCGTGCTGAACGTCGTCTAAAGCGAACCGAAATTTAGTTGCAACTATCATTGTAATTTAATTTTACTATTAAAAACCAGCAGTGTCGGACCTATTCTAAATTCATCAAATATCGTGTCCGTTCTTTAAAAAAAAATATTTCCAGCTAAATGTACCACAATAACAAGCGTACCTCTGTATTCCGACGGTTATACCGGTTATAGTAGTTTTCAAAACAAACCCGTTCACAAACGACCCGGAGCAGCAGTAGGGTGGAAGTCTCACGGTCTCCCACGATCGTCTGGTCCGGAAAACGACCAGCAGCTGATAACTGACCACGTACGGACAGCGTGTCCGGAAGCTGCATGTGTTTGAATACTCCACACACTGTCGCTGTGGCTTTTTATTTTGTTATTGTTTTTTTTTATTAAACTATACGACATTGGCGGTTGTTTTCACTGTGAGAAATATTATTCAACTCACAGAGAAAATATATTTTAGTTTCATTTATTTTGAAAATTTTCCTTTTTTAAATCGACTATATCTACAATATTTTTCCTGCTCATTTTGTTGAATACTCCTGGCTGAGGTGTGGGAACGGTCTAATCATGTAATGCCATAACCACTTTCAATCCACAAAACAAATTGATATAATAACATTTCCAGAATGACAAATCAATCACCAATATATTGTGTGAGTTGCAGACCAAAAAAGTGCACGAAAATTTAATGCAAAATAAATTCCCTAAAAAACGTTTGCTTCTGACAGAGTTAATAATACTCTCACAGAGTATAACACAGACAGAGTTAAAGCTGTAATAATTCACGAGTATTTTTTCCTAGCCTGCACAATACTCTGTCATTGGTCCATAGTTTTAACACCAATTTCACGTAAGCTTACACCTTCCTGCCCGTGCCAGGCTCAGATAAAACAAGCTAGCATCAGTTCTGGTTTTCACGTAGTCTATTTTTTCCTTCAGTAAAAATCCCACCTGAAGTAGTGTTGCTCCCCGTATTTTACTATACAACGGTATCATTATTCGCTCCAGTTCGATGAACCATCCAAGTCCACTCGAGAGTCCGCAGCAAAAAAGTGAAATAAAAAATAAATATATATTTGCAAAATAAATATCACAAAGACATCCATTTGTGACCGAGTGTGAGTGGGTGTTGTTTCCTTCGGGAAACTCATCGGGCAGATTCTCCGTTTGCGGGCAGGAAAGTTTGCCTCCCCCACCCCGACCAAACCTGACCCGACAAATAAGCGGATGATAAAAGTGAATGTGGCAAGCGCGGCAATCTCGCCATTCGGGCCATCGTCTGCAATGGGTTTTTGGCGAAACCACGGGCGGAAAATGTGCGCAACGGCAAATCCAGTCAGCCAGTTATATTTTGGCTGAGTTTGCTTTTATGTGCCTTTATTGTTGTTATTATCGCCCGTGGATGTAAAATTAAACATAAATATTTAATGAAAGGCGCACCTAACGTTGGTGCGGGGAATGGCCACGAAAGTTGGCCACGATTCACATTTCACCGGTCGCCGGTCGTTCGGGGTTGTTGAATGTTGTATTATGTTTTAATGCCATTTTTGTTCCCTTTTTTGTATGTTTTTCTTTTGCTCTCTTCCCGGCACATGATGACTTGTAGTTAAAGTTTGGTTTGGTATGGTGTTTTTTTTTTTGTTTTAGTGTGCTGCTACACTCACACCCACGTAACGGGGTGTGGTGGCGTTATCCGACGGAAAAGTTTAGTTTCATTTTCATCTCTCTTCCCCTTCACTGGGGTAAATGGCTAAAACGTTTTTTTTAGTTGGCCACTAATTAAGGTTTTCGGTACAGAATCGAAAGGATTAGAGCGCGTTTGGTTGCTTAAAGTCCCTTTTTTGTGCATTTTTTGTCCGTCGCAAGTGGCTCCATTTGAACCGCCCGCTTATCTAGGGTAATTGGCTAACGGGCACACTCACTTGGTGAATGAGTTTTTATTCACTTCCACAACTTCATTAACCCTACCATTCGTGTGATTGACAGAAAATGAGTGAAGAAAAAAACACAAACATGGCTTTTAAAAGACGTGAAGCCTTACTTCAATTTAGAAAAGTGGTTTTTCTGGCATGGTACGTTATGAAATAGTTTCTTCTTCGAATTTCTACACCCGAAGCGGCTGTGAATGTATACGTCAACCTTTTGCTGGCAGCATGTTCATCTCAATTGTGAGTTTATTTCAACAAAAAAGCTCAATTTTAACGCCACCTCCTCTTCCACCCCGGGGAATTCTCGTGTGTTATTAAATATTAAACACACCCGAAGCTGCTTCGCCCTAATCTGCATCGCGAATGGAATATTGTAAGTTGCGAATGCAAATAAAGCAACTCCCAGAACAACTCGTTTTGAATGCGCGCCCACGCGAATTGAACTCACAGAGTTTTAAGAAAAATTCCCTCACTCAAATCCCTGTGCTCCATTGGCTGAAGGAGCGGTACGTTACGAAGCTTTCCTTACCTTGGGATCGGTAACGATAATTATACAATTATACAATCGCAACAGCTGTGGCAGTCGTCGTGGTAAAGTCGACGGGGCTTATTAAATACATTCACCCTTCCCGGTGTCGACAGTGGACGCCGAAACGTACGAATGAAACGTGCTCGTGAACCGGTACGATTGGGGAATGTTGAGATTTCTTCCCCAAGTCCAATAACCGGCTAACTGGTGGCACAGAACCGTGCCGTACCGTTTTACAGCAAAATATTAACGTTAAAGCCAAACCGGAGCAGCGGAGCAGGTCCATAATTTCCCTTCCTCCGGTCGTGCCGCATAAAGGAACCTCTCGTCTCGGCTATTGGCACCGTGCACAATTTTCCACACCCTATCGCATACCTTAACTGAGCAGAACAGATTCCGTAGCGCTAATTATGTTAATAAATATAGGGAAACATTTGTCGCCAACCTTTCGTCGTCTGCGAATGTCAACGTCGGTTCGGTCCGGGGACGTGCGTTGGTAGGTGGTTTCACTTTTCAAAAATCGTGCCGCATTGCCAACTTTGACGACGCGCAAAGGGTGAACGAAGGACGGTTTTAATCTAGTTTGCATTTCCATGCAAAAGTGCAACAAATGGAAACAATAAAGTAAATAAATTATAGGCGTACATTTGAGCAAACGTCAGATTGAAGCAGACTTTCACATAATCAACGATAAAATAGAACGTTGAGCATAAACACTTACTCGCAAGAAATTAAAGTGTCGTGTACGGAAATCGGAAGTTTGAACGATTGTTTTAAATATTATTAATTACTCTACGCCCGATGTAACGCGTACACAATTTGGTATTGAAATAAAATTGGATATCATGGGTATGTTTTGTATTATGGGTATGTCTAAACTACGTCCTTTCAATTTTGATTCTGAACATTCAGGTAGTTTTTAACAATAAAGGAATGCAAATTTTAGATTAAAAAGATACTTTTTGACTGTAATCTCAATTTATTAAACGAATACATCGGAACTGGAAAATACATCGGAACATACATATTAAACGAATACATCGGAACGGAAAAATCATAGCATAAACCTGTACTATGCACTTTAAAATACTCTATTGAAGCACAGAGCTGCTTTCTCGTTAATGTATAAATTACTTATTCCATCACTGCTACCGACCATCATCTTAATCCATCGAAAGGAAATCAGCCCATCTGTTTCCAGTAGACAAACGCCGCCGAAAAGACTAGCTGAGTCGGAAGCTGCTGGCTGCGATTGCCATAATAAATTAATCAATAGGTGTGACGGGAATATTAATTAAAGCCCATAAAATTGGACCAAATTAATTACACAACTGCCATCGCGACAACACGCGCACCGGTGTTGCCACCGCTCCCGGGAAATGTGTCAAACGATACCATTTTCCAACGGCAAGGCATCGTCGTCAGCTGGCGAGACGGGTTGTCGTTTAGCTTTGGGATGTGTTCCTCAAACCAACACGATGCAAGACTAATAATAATAATCCTTCTTAAAAATCCTACCACCACACGATTTCGTTTTACTCTTTCGTTAATTGCAATCGCAAATGGGTACGCATTTGCTGGAAACAAAAAAAAACAGTGAAGCACGAAAAACCAGATGGTAAAATCCACCCAATTGGGCTTTTTTCGGCGGACGACTCAGTGCAAGGGATCCAAGTGCCCCAAGTGTCACCCGTTCCGTTACGGGCAATGTAATGCAATTACACGGCTCTATTACAAACTCGAACCCACTAATTAGTGTCTTGTGAAAATTGCACCGAAGCGAAGCGTTGCTTTCTCGCAATAAAAAAAAATCGAAGTTTAAAATGTTGTAGTAACAACAGAAAAGGGAATGAACAGAATCGCCCCGAAGAGAACGGCATGCCTGTGAGGCTATGGCGGGTGATAGGTAATAAAAAATGAAACGTAAAACAAAAAACTTAACATACCCATCAAAGCAGAAGTTTTCTTACAGACTCTAGGTTGCTTTGGCGAAATCTTGCTTCTCTTTTCCTAAGGTTTCTACGAACGTGTCGTCCTATGCTCAGCCGATTTCAGAAGACACTACTCCCCGTACTACTTGCCAGCATGATGAAACTTTCCCCCGACCAGAAGATCCCTTTCCCCGGGACGTGACCACAACCGTCTGGACTAGCCCGAGGGCTGGTAGAGAAAGAAAGCTTACTAGGAAATAACTCTTTTTCTCGTCAACCGTAACACAAACGCGACGCGCAGGACATGCATCCTCGGAACCGTGTGCCTTGAGCAGGGCAATTAATGGTCGGGTGTGTCGGGTTGCTTGTACACAGCGTGGCGCTTGGCGTGTCTGGTAGGCGAGGAAAGGATGAAAATGGAATTAAGTTCGTATTTAACTTCTTCGCAACAGACACTCCCGAAACTTGAGGTTCCGTGCCGGGTTCTGTGTTTAAGATTCAATTTTCTAATTGCCGTGGCGTAAGTATGCGCAACGTGCAGCACGTGCCCGTTTGCTTTGGAAGAGACGAACGCCCTGTTGCATGCTGCTGGGCATGTTGGGCAAGTGTAGACGGTTGGGGTGTATTGAAACTTTCATCGAGCAAGATTCATACCGCTTGATATGTACTGCTTAACAGCCAGAGGTTTAGGACGGGCCAAACAACACTGTTATTCGATCAGCTCAACAAAACTAATTTGCAAACATTGTAACAGACTAATAGATTTGAATTACATGAACTAAAGGCTGATGTTGAAAATTTTTTGAGAAATTATTACATGAAAAATTATCCAAAGCCACCAAGAATTAAACTGAAATGCGACACAATGCATACTTTCAAAATAACAATGCATTTATATAAATCTCTAGAGTTCCAAGTGTTAAAACATTGCTTCAAATATTCCTAGATGAGCACTTAAGAGATGATTAGTAAGGATTAGTTTATTCAATTTTCAACAAATTTTCACCAATACCTCGTTAAACCATAAATATGAAATGGGGATTCAATCGATTTGACCGTAAAAAAATAATTAATTGTGTGAAATTTTTCTGAACTTGGGACTCGTTAAATATGTTTAACTCGGACTCGGGACTGTTTGGGATGTTTGACACCGATAAAAACTAACGAAAAATACATAAAAAAGCAACGCATGAAATAAGTGACAGGTTTATAAACATCTTTCACTTAAGAAAGTTTTCGAGATGTGTTTATGAAGCTGTCTCGTATATGAGAATGTTTCATAAATCATCTAAGAAACAGTGAATAAATATGATAATAATTTTAATTTTAGTAAGTAACTAATTCAATTTTTTAAATAAATTAATAATAATAGTAATCATAATAATTAGGCTCAACTGATTTATCATAGTTTAACTCCATTTTGCTTTTGCTGCAAATGGTAGTTAAATGATTTCTTGTCATTTACAACCTGTTATTTTGTATATTGATACGTACCGTTATTTAACATTTTCCAAACTATATTTACCAGATTAAGTCCGTTTGTACTTTTTTCATTACGTTTATTAATTATAACTGATTCCGAAATTCCCCCATTTATTCTCAGCAGGCAGTGCTTATGAACAACATGTTTGCGAAAAACGGTGAGTTAATTTAATTTTCATAATCAACACCGCAGCAATTTATCAGGTAAAAATTATGGCCGACAGCCACGGTCGCACCAGCTCCCCCACCTCCACGCACCTCCCCGCAAATTGCAAACATTTCGGGTGCTTTTGATTTTTGGCTTCAAATCATTTCCCAACATGACACTCGGTGTGGTTTGTTTATTTTGAGCTTCCTCTTTTTTAACCGCGCTCATGCGGTGTGAAGTTTATGCTCACTTTGTAATGTCCCCTGTGTGCGTACAAATTTAATGCATGCATGCTTGGCTCTATTTGGCTTTGTACGTTCCATCGCTAAAGCACAAAATCAATGGTTGCTGAATAAAAAAGTAAATCAACCTGAATGATGTGAATGCTTTGGTGGCATTTTATTATGGTTTCCTTTCTGGCCTATCTAGCAGTCGGTGACACGAGGTGTAGGTTTGCATTAAAAACACCCCCGGCATCGGGTTTGACAATATTGGTATGGACACATTTCTGTTAACATTTCACCGGTCAGCACCGCAAACCCGCGGTGTTGAGAAGGTTTTTGTAGTTTACTAACATGAATGTACTTTTATCGTACGAAAGAGCTGCACACTGTCAGTTTGCAATGAATAGCTTCGTGCTTGTTCAATATATTAAATAATCGTTGTGGGCTTTGCTTTTATACCAAATTATTAGCCAAATCAACGAATTTATTTTCTATTCGAACATCAAACGATCATGTTTTGTGATTATTTACGTCGAATTGCTAATTGATATTTGCTAACTCAGAACCATTAACTGTATTTTTTTCCTCCACAGTGCAAAAGAGCCGTGAGCTTTGTAGAAACGTATAAAATGTTACAAATTCAAGAAAAAATATTAGCAGCATTTCTTAAAATTAATTATACAATATGTTGTACAATTGAGCTTGCATAAACTATTTTAAGTGAGCCCACTTCTGTGATCGAACGATATAATAATGCATTGTACGGCACAGTTGGAGTGAAACAAAAAACTTTAATCTTTTATTAACAAGTGTTAGGGAACATTCTCCCCATATGAGCTCTTAATATAAACTTAACCTGGTTTCCTGAAACCTTACACAGCAGGATCTGAGTGTGCAGACTGGCAGTTTGTTTTTTTTTTTTCTGTCACAAAATGTTTGTTAAATGTCATGTTCACTCTCCAGCAAGGAGCACATTCCTAGTTCTCATAATGGATGTGGCTTAAACTCGGCGCAGCATTTGCCAAGGAGTGGTCGCAGCGCGTGAAATAAAAGTCGATTCTTATTTAAAAAAAAAAACAAAATCATAACCAATTAAATTCCTGACAAGACTTAAGTGCCCAAGTCTGTAAGATTCCAAATTCGAAAAATGCTCCACTGAACAATATATTCAATAAAAATAGTTTTTTTTTTAAATAGGAAAAATAATTTTCAAATAAAACATAATTTTTTTACTAATTTATTATGAATATTGCTTTTAAAAATCACGTGGCTTTTAAACATTTTCTCATTTATTGAAAAAAACTCAAATTAATGTGCAATTTTCCCATTAGTTTGTACAGAACTTCTAAAACATTATCCATTCATTACTAAAAAAAAAAAACAAACAAATATCCAGTAAAACAACCTCGTTTGTAAATGAAATCGTAACAAAACCACGTCCAACATTTCCACAAAAGCTATTCGTTGCAACACGTCGCACGCAGCCAAAGACACCCAAATAGTGAGGCAACATATTTGCTATGTAATTAGCCCCGCGTGGCCCACAGCCCGCGGTGGCGAAGCCACGCGGAAAGACACGAATACATTCGATATTTGTCTCTGCGCTTCTGTGGTTACATTGACTGTTTGCTGTCAGTGAATGAAATTTGATTGGTTTTTAATTCTGACATCGGGTCCATTGTTTTCCCCAATCTCAATCCATCTCCTCCGGTGGAGTCTCGTGTGCAGTGTGGAGGAAATTGTGTAAGTGGGCGGAAAAGACATGGGAGGGGGAGGGGGGGGTTGGAAGGTGCGAGGGAGGATGGATTCGACCACAGAAGGTGCAATCGAGATGCAACAGCAGTGTATTATGCACATTTCAATTAGATAGATCAATTCGTGCATATCCTACCGGTCCGTTTTGAACGGCAAGGATGCAGGCACATAGAGGGTCCCTCATGTCCTGTGCCCCCCCCCCCCCCTCCCCCTGTCCGTCATATTGACTTCGGGCAGGGGATCGGGCGATAACGCATAACGCAGCACGCCACACCACAAAACTCAGAGGCACGCACGTGCGCTTTACTGTTAAATATGTGTGTGTGTGTGGGTGTGCGTGGGTGTATTTGAGCCAGAAACTTGGCCGGCCAAGCCGAAGTGCTTATCCGTAGTGAATTTAATCAGTGCATTCCGTTTCGGTTCCGTGACCCGGTGCAATGTGCAATGTCCCCGGCAAAACTCGATGAAGCCACTCGATGATGCGTATCGCATGTTGTGTAGGAAAGAGTGGGATGTGGGAGTCCAGGCTAGGCCTGCCCGGGTTATCGCAATATCAGGTACGTAACGAAACCAATTCCCCACCCCATGCCGTCGACAACATCAACCAACACTCCCCATTCTCCAGGCTCTTCCCTTCCCACTTCAGCCTCTCACAGCACAAACGGAAAGCACCACTGAGCACAAATATCGTCCTGCGCGTTCAATTTTGCCTGCAATTACCCGAAGCAGTGCGCTGGAAACGGTTTTACCGTTCGTTGCGCTTTGGGAGGTTTGTAATTGTGTGGAGTAGCACGGCCACGGCCCTTCTGCGCCACGAGTGCATACGCATGCCGTAACCGCTTGGCAACGGGTTGAGCAATCCGTTAAAGCATGCGATGGCAAATAAAAAAAAAAAAAGCAAACACCGGACGTGTTGATCTTCAAACGAAAAATTCTTTTCTAATTGTGCTGCTTCTAGTCATAAATGATGATTGATAGAAAATGAAGAGTGCGAAGCAAATGTAATGGATTATTACGGGTTTGAAATTACGATTTGCATACACCAGGTTAATCGGTAAAGGGAATGACTAACCAGAGTTATAGTGCATAGTTTCAACATAAACTTTAAAATGCACATTTTTTCAAGAAACAATGTTTTTTTTTCCACAGCTGCATTCTTTAATTGCAATTCCATAAAAGTGCACCACAATTTCTATTTCAGTCGATGATTGATGCTGTAAATATTATTTTAAATTTAAACTTCTTCTTCTTCTATTTGGCGTAACGACCGAAGTCATGCCTGCCGTTTAACCGGCTTTCTAGACTGATTTTATCACCATAGCTGGTTAGTCACTCCTCGCTAGGGGGAGACGGTCCGAATGGGATCATGGTACCGGTCCTGTCGTGTTAAAGACCGGCGCCGCTACCACTACACCACCGGGCCGCCCCAACAAACTAATTTAAAATCAAATTTAAACTAATGTACACACTAATGTTTAGGATTGATAAAAAAAAATCATTAAAAAAATTAATATTATTTAATAAAAATGTCATTTGAATCAGTAAAAAAAACCTATCACTTAATTAGATGTACATCGTATAAACCTTTTACACACTGAAAACACATCAGTGAATAATGCTATAGAAGTACTGAACCAGAATAAGTTAAATCGTTCTACAAAGCAGTCGCATTAACCGCAAGTCGTCTGTTTTTTTTTTTCTTCTGCATATATGTTTCGGAGTCCTCGTTGATTAATCGAAAATATTTATAGCAGAAAAATATGCTCATCAATATGTTTCATTAACATCAACATTTTATCGATCCGTACAAACCCGATCCACAATTAATTTCGATTAAATTAATGTGGAAATTATTAAGTTACTAATTTTCGTATCCGTAAATATAACTTTTATTATGTATGTTGGGAACTGTTGTAAGGCTCCCAACGAACATTCACGAAGAGGCACGCGGAATGACGAAGACGACCAAGCGTGCTTATAAAAAGCTGATCGTAGGGAGAATAGTGCTTTTTTCTCTGGTAATTAGGAAGTAAGTAAACAGGCTAATTTTTTGGCTCGTACAGCAAAGCAAAAGACCCTGTGGATTATTTCTTTTCCCGCCGTTTCCTAACAATGTACTTTAATGCGTTCCAAATAAACGATACTGGAATCTAGTTGTATTATCGGGAAATCACACTTACAAAAACTATAAATATAACGAATTTTTATAACTTTACACCTTCTTTAAAATTAAGATGTTATTAAAAAATTAAGTAATTTATTAAGTTAAAAAATATTGCAGGTGGTTTATTTTTGGCAAACAAAAAATACAAATCAAACATACCAAAGAACAAGCTGAAGTTATATTTTTCATCAATAAACGTTGATGTTATGGAAAAGTTTCCAATTAGCTGGAGCACAACGCGTGCTAATGGGTATGAAACAAAATTGATTGATGGTCTTTAAATTGAAAAAAAAAATTAATTGATGGTAGCTGCTTGGGTCAATACTTGATTAATTTGTAAAAATTTTAGAGATGGAAGCATCCATTTAATCCTACCATATTTTATTATTTATGAACAGTACTTCATCAATTATAGATTTCCATTGTAGAGAGAATACCTATTCTGTGTCTGGCAACTGAAATAATTAGTTACATTTTGTAACCATATTGAACCACATTAGGTCGAAAGATCAACATGGAAATGTGGCTTTTATTTATACTTTTACATTTTTTATCGCTTTGTGGAACATTTTTGTTTTAATAGTTTGTATACTTTGTATTGCTAGTTTTGGTTTGAAATCTGCACCGAAATTGACGACAATGTCTTCTTATAATCTTGGTTACAATAAAAATGATGTTAATTGACTTAAATTAAATTCGAATCCAACTTAAAAATATCATATCGAGGATATCGCGAAAAACTAAAGCGATGATCAATTCTACATAACTCAACGGAAATAGAGAAATTCTTCACTATAAAATCGAAAACATATCACATAAATGAATTAATTTATTAAATCTCAGTGACCCACTCAAACGTGGCTACCGATCGAGGTAAACCATATTTTACAATTACACCCATTGATCAAAAGCATTCATTATCGGCAGGCGACTTTTCGCTTGCATTTAATTTACCCAATGCACTTCTACTCCACAGTGCGCACAGTAGACACACCGCTTTTAATCGTAGATAATTCAGGTATCAGTGCACACATAATTGCACACAAAACTTCCCGTGCCTGTCGACGGGCCCGCCCGACCCTGGAGCGAATAATCAAGCCAATTAGTTGTTTAGTTAGCTGTAGCACCTCTCCAATTGCAATTCACACGGATATAGTACCGCCCCGCACGCATTTTCCTCCACAGTTAGCACACGTTTTAAGTGCCAGGTTTGAATTTCAACAAATCATGTGGGCATGCACCGTAACATGGCATTCGGCGTCCTCCCACTGTGTATAATTCGTCCAACATCCTCCAAACCGAGCCTCCCCCCTACCGGAGCAACATCAAACGAAACCACCACTACCCCCAGCAACACCCGGGTTGCTTCGACCAATTAGGTGGACAGTTTGCAAAATACAATAATAATCTCACTACTGCAGTTCGTTCAACAGCAACTGCTGCTACAACAAAATTTCATCCGAAAAAAAAATAAAATCCTCCAACCCGGAACGCTAACTTTCATCCCCAACTTGCACCGGCTCTAATTCGGCCTTCCGTATGTCCCGGTGTTCCACATATCTGTATGCGTGTTTGTGTTTGTGAGGGTTCTTTTCGCTTGCCAGGATAAAGCGCTTGCGGTGGTTGCATAAATAGTAAAACTATCTTTTCTGTGCCATATTTTTTTTTGTCCTGCTCCTTCGACCGGCAACAAACTACGGCACGCTTTTCCTCGCCTGCCCGAGAAAAGCTCAGTCCGAATCAGATGCCCGTTTGCGGTTTGGTCGTATGGCCACCGGTGGGGCGGTGTGTAGCAAACTTTTCCTCCGGAGCTGAGAAATTTCGCTTTTTGTATACCGGCTTTTTCTTTTTCTTCTTTTTTTTGTGTTTATATACCCAAACACACGGTCCGTACTGCTGACTAAGCAAAATGCAAAATAACACTGCCCGCAGCTCACGGCCGTGTAGCTGCTCGTGCGTTTATTTTATATCGCTAGAGACACTAATTAGAATGCTTACCAGTGAGCCATTGCAAAATGTGACTACATTTACACATGGGCCACCGAGTGCGATAAAACACCATACGGGGGTATTATTTTACCATCCCGTGTCATAAAAACAAACTACATCTTGCCCGGGTGCTGGGTAGAACGTTTTACGACCGAAAATGAAACTACGTGTAATTGACGCAAAATAAGGCACCCAGGTTTTTGTCGTTCCGTCGTACTCAGGGCAGGCAGAGGGGGGATGGGAGGGAGGGCGTGGGAAGCGTAGAGTTTTACATAACTGACTGAACTTTATCCGTATTGATTTATGGGCCAGCGTGTTGTATATCCTGCTTCGAACCGTTCCTAGTTAGGGTGATAAAAACCGCTAGCAAAAGCTTACAACAAGCACAAAAAATTAAATTTTCTCAACCGTAACTAATTACAATGTAAGCTACAGTTTGTTATATTAGCAAAATAAACAAGATCCAGTGGATTAAACATGTGGCATACCTGTTGGTGCGGGGTTATTACAAGGGCAGATTTAATGCTCGTTGCTTGTACCGTGTAAATTCGATAAACAATTCAATATTCATAACTTGTTCCGTGTTGCTTTAGCAATTTGCTACAATCCGATAAATTTTCCTTTGAAGTTCATGACACATCGCAAAAAAATACGCCCTTTTAGTATTTTTCAATACACACAGTTTGAAATAGATTTGAATAAAGAAAATGGGAAACAAGCCATACGTTGCGTGTGTAAAAGCTACAAACGACTCTGACTGTTGCAAGGATTTCAACTCTGACAAAAAGCATGCTATATGACATTTACCTTTTCTCCTTGGTTTTACAACTAATTTTGATTCAATTGGATTATTTATGCTAATTTTTATTGATTTTTTTTTGCCAACAACGGCCAAGACTTTTCCAACTTCCAGGCAAACAACTCCCGTCAAAAGTTAGTGAATGTAGGTAAACAATGTAGAATGGAGTACGAAAATAAAAAGAGTTTGGGCTTTAACATGCAAATCGAAAAATCAACAATAATATTTTTATGGTTTCATATTCCAAATGTCTCAAAAATAATAATATTTTAAGAAGAAGTAGAGACACAAACGCATGCACTACTGGCAAGTTGTTATAACTTTTTCTCAACCAATAGGTATTTATTACAATTACAGAATTTAGCACAAGTAAAACAAAACTTCTTTATGTACGCTTTTAAAATAAAACCCAAAATCGCTTTGCATAAGTAATTTCTCCAACCTTCGTTTGACTTTGAAAATAACAATAACAAGACAGAACCGATATAATGGCATCTGCAAAATCAAAATTTAATAAAAAAATTTTGATTGAAGACTACAAGCAAGCTTTGCTGTATTTAAGTATGTTAATGTTAAGCAGACAGTTTTGTCCATGGCAAATCGTATCTCCCTAGTGTTGCTTAATTTATGTACAAAATTACAAAAAAGAAGCATTTAATACGTAATACTATTTTATAGAGCATTACTTTGCTTTCTCATCATGCTCATTGTTGCTTTCACACAAAATATATATTCAATAATATTAATATTCTATAACATTTTTCATTTCTTTTTATAACCTAGACTACAATTTAAACTAAACGCGTTTTTTATTATTAGAAGTATATTTAAATGTATGCATCATAAGTAAGTGTTATAAAAAGGGGCTGTTCCTTTTTCTAAGTATAAATATACAAATGCACCTATAAGCCCAGGTACTTACGTGCAAAGGCCATGAAATGGACAACGTACTCTGCCGTTTTGGCTAATACACCGAAAGGCTTACACAAAGGTGCAAGAAAAACATTAACAATTTCAGCTCGCAACTCCAAGCGCTGTCATATGAAAACTTTCATGGCGTGTAAGCCCGAATTCGGAACAAAAGCAGAAAAAGCCACTACGAGTGTGTGCCGATGGGGAAAGTGAAAAGTTGCTACTTTCCATCCATTGCACAACTGACAGCCGTAGCAGCAGCAGCAGCATCAACAGTAGACTGCACTTTCAATAACCGCCTGATTGCGCACCGGTGTCGATGCACCGATGGCGTTACTCTAACGTTGCTGCCACCCTCCCCCCACGAAACGCCATTAATAACTCACACAGTGAGTGAAACTTAGCGAAGAGATCGATGCAACAAAAAATACACTATCAAAAGAAGCTTAAAATTTGTTCAACGCAAGCAACGTCAGTCAATTCATAAAAGTATCCATAATTTTTTTTTCTTCTGTTCTACATATTCTATAGCAGAAAAAAAACTCTTTTCATTTTCTCGTAACGAGTCACAGCCCTCTTTAGGTGGGCGAAACGCCAAAATTTGCTTGGGTTCTCTTAAAAGTATCATTCTGCTTAACATATTCCGGCGGTTCGAGGTGAAAATCATTTGCCATTTTTTGTAACGTACAGAAGAAAAAAAAACAAGTGAACGTAACAGCAGTAGATGATACGGGTAGATGACGTCCGTGGTGTGGCCAACGCAAGGACAGGATGTTGTCGACATTTGTTTTTTTTTTTTGGTTCTGCTTTCGAGTTGTGCGACTTACAAGGGCAAAGTTTTTCATTGGCGTGCTACACATCCCCCAAGCACGGCTGCTCTTGCCGATCTGCAAACGAATCCACTGGGGCCAACCATGCAAATACCGCACTAGAAAGGAACCACTGGAAACAAAAAATAATAAAACAAAACTGAAAACTTGCTTCACACAAAAAGGATTAATTATAATATATTTTCCCCCGGGGTTTGGCAAGAACCAGTGTGCAAGTGGGTGGGAAAACGCACGGAGCGCAAAGTTCGTTCGCAACAACCGGTGAGACCTCCCTCGCAGAGGCCCACTTCCGATGACAATCCACAATGACTATTGTGCGGAGAACGAAGTAAAGAACGGGGCAGTCGAAGTGTACTCTAAAACAGTGCACCTGGCACCGGAAGGCAATAAGCAGAAGTCGGCAATTGGATGAAAGAGCCGCTGGTGTCGGTGCGTTTCCGCTTCAGCTGGATTGGAAGCACACAATTACGTGGTGCAAATAGTAGTAGCTGCAAAACTGAGTATTTGAGTTTTTTTTTATTTTTCGTAACCGTGGGACGATTGTTGGCAACAGTCCGCCGTAAGCTCGTTCCTAAAAAACGGTCTTTTCTGTCAACATACGATCCAGTATACGAAAAAAGCGAAACGAAAATAATAAAAAATAAATAAAAAAAACGTTGTGAAAACTTCATCATACACTCCGGGGGAGGGCCGCATAAGCTTCATCTCGACGAGGCAAATAATGTAAATGTTTTCTTTTCTTCGACCATTTCTAGCGCTTTTCCGTTACAATGGTCAACACAACGAGTTGTGGATTGTTTTTTTTTTGTTTAGTTTTGTTCCATCCTGCAACACGGGGATGAAAACGGTTTCTTTTGCATCATCGGTTGTTTTTTTCGCAGGTGCTGTAAGTGAAAGAAGATTCAATATTATTGCCGATTCAATAAGTAGTATTTTTTACCAAAGTTATCTTGGAGAAAAGAGAAAATCTTCACCAACCTTAAAAAAGCATACTATCAAGTAAAAGCGAGGAAATGTGGTGATACTCGAATCGAACAAACGTAGAACATTGCCGGTGGGAGTATATTCTCCGCACGAGTGTCATCAGCATGAATACCTTCCAAAAATTAGGTGTTTAGTTTCACTTTGCCATTCGAAATAATATAAAACAAAATGTACGGTCTGGTAAGTCGAGATATTCATGCAAAAGCAGCATAAATTCCTTACCGTGCGATTTACTGATCTCGCCACTATCTTCTTTTGTGTTCTTCGCTCAAAAACAACTACGAAACGAAAACCTCCCGTACCCATATAAATAGCATTACGCGACGATTCTGGGGAACGAAAACACTCGTCAATATTTAATAAGGATCGATGCCATCAGCGAAGGCCTGGTATATACATTGATTGTGCGTGGGCAAAAATCTGGAACCTTCTTTCCGTTTCTCGGCTGGTTCGTACCTCCGCACGTTACACCGACGGTTCGTAATTCAATCATCGACACCCTGCGGCATCCAGTGTCGATTTATCTTGTCTAGGTGCGATGAAGTTACGCACGCGAACGCACACCACACCCAGCGTGGCAAGGCATGACGAAAAATTCACCTGACGGTAGACACCCACTCCACGATGCCAGCGTAAGCTAATAAGAATTTTATGTAATTTTCTTCTTCGGACTGGTGGTGAAGTAGAGAGAAAAATCCATCACGACCTTGGACCTCAACAGGCGCTGCGATGGGCGAAGCCTATATAATTGAATAAAGAAACCGAACGAGCGCACGGACACTGGTGGGTAAATGTGATAAATAAACGATCGCACAAGGTATGAGATACTTTAACGCTAATTTATTATTTTAATATTGTTATTATGCTAATGCTCAAAATTTTAACCTTTTTATTGTTACTGTTGCGCAGCTGTGTTCATCTTACGCTGCTGGCGCTCAAACTACAGTGCGGCCCACACTACGGCTCTAATTGTTGGGGGCGGACGGGCGCGCGCGCGCGCGCACATACACACACATACACACACAGAAACACAGAATCACAGCAGCGTGAAGCAGGTCATTCATAATTTGTGTGGTTTTGTGATCCATTTTTAGGCAAGTTTACCGACTCCTTCGCCACCACCGCTTAGGACAAAGAGGGCGAGCAACCGACCCGATCCCGTTAAGTCATCATCATTACGAGTCAATTGCTATTCTATCCATCACCGGGGCGGTGCGTTTTTCGCTGTTGTTATTATTATTGCTGCTGGCAAGCACAAGTCATGGCACGGTGTCCGGTGCCGCTGGCCTCACACTTCCTCGATGTTTGGCCACACGTTGTGGCTTACCGGGGGCGTCTGCAGTGGTCCTTTGGTTTCGCGACACTCCTTAAGAAATTGGGCCACACCTTGGTAGTACCTGTGTGATGGTAAAAAAGAAGCGAAAATGACTATAAGCTCATACGTCTCCCACCCATGCACGTACAATCACGTCAAAGTTATTCATATTTAAATGATGCCCTGGCTTTCATCCTTTGAATGCCGCAACCGTCACGAAAAAACGCTGAGAAGGAAATGTAATAAACTCGAAACGTTCACAAAACGGCCGACGTCGACGAAAAAAAAAAAACCCCCACCACCTGAACGCAGCAATAGGCAAAAACTTCACGTGGCATTTTGTAAGTATCCTCCCCCTTCTCGGCAGTAGCAGAAGCAGGACGGAACTAAGTAATGGCTAACGATTAATCATCGCTCATCGTTCACTGATCGCGCTTTTCAGTGCACGGGACGGGATTTTTGGAGGAATCCCATCCTACTCTCGCTCCCTTTACTTCTTAGCTGCGTCTCGCTCCCTCGCTAGTAAATCGCAGGTGCCGGAAAATCACTTTTCCGGTGCGGCCACAGTACGAACAAACGACAGATGATGATGATACCTGCCAGCACAGGCCGGAGGTCGATTGAAGAAGTTAATTTCGTACATAAATCATCTCATTACACAATTATTCGTACCATTGTGGGCATGCGTCGCTCTAGTCTCGTGGAATGTATGTGAAAATGGAAACTGCCGTCTCGCAGCGGCCGTTCCCGTGAGTATGCGAACAGTTCAAAATGGTTCATATATTGAAAAGTATTTCTACAGACTACTGGGCGTCTCCATAGTGAAGATATTTTGTAAAATTCTCGTAAGACAACGGTACACAAATTTGCAATCCTGTAGCTCCTGAGATGAAAGCTAAGACGACACGTACACACAGGCATTAGTTCCAACCAATGAACTAATCTCGCACCGTCCAGAAACAGGAAGCCCGTTTAGGACGCTTTGCTGCGTCGGATGGAATAGGTAGTCGAAATGATGCGCACACATTCCGTTCCCGCCCCGTCCGCCGATTCCATTCTAATCCGATTACCTGATGCATGCACATTAACCAGGATAATGCGTACACGCTCGACCGCAGCCACGGTACATTAAGTGCTTACAGAGCGGCGAGTCGTAATGGAAGGTTGCACCGTTTTCACGCAATTCATTATCCCCATCGGGGCGGTACTCTTATACGAAACGAAGCGCATTGAGACGCCGAAATGGCGGAAGCCATATCAATCCGAGAGTTTTGCATCGGAGTGAAGTGAAGATAGTGTGTCCGTATGATATTTTTTTCTCCTTACAATGCGATAATCCAAAGATATACAGAAAGATGCTAATGGCTGGTGCAATTTACAAAAGCACTTCGTAGATGATTTTTTCAACATTGCATTATTTAATCGCAGTATTGATATTGAAGATGAATGTATTTCATTTAATACAAATAGTCAAATAGCTTTCTTCACTGTTGATAAACAAAATATAAATTGGATATTTCAAGACCTAGACTCTTACTGGCTGATTATAGGACAATCAGAAGCAATTCAGCGATTCGAATGATACAATGACAACATCTGTAGTATACATTTGGCTCATCTGAGAAACCAAATTGTTCTATTTGCTTAATGAGAAAACTGAGTAGAACGCAGCAGAAAGTAGAAATCAATCTCCCAATACTTTTTTTTAAATAAAATTACATTGACGAACGCATACAATCACAAATAATATCTCTTAAATGATCAACATCAAAGATCTCAGCATTCAGTAATATTTCCTGAACTCTGCCTCGTATGCATACCTTCGTGCCTTTCGGACGAGAATAATAACCCCTTGGATAGCAGCATCGCAGCCATCAAAAATTTGTTACCAAAAACGTTCATTTCGCATGGAACACGAACATTAGATCGCCTAAAGCTGAAACTCGGTTTCGGATTCGAAGTCGTATTTTTTCGTATATTTTCCTAACTTCTGCCAATGGATCTCCATTAAGGACAACCATTGTGTGGAGCACGTTTGCTTCACGGTTCGTGGGTTTCGTCATTCTTGTCCCTGAGGTCTCCCTAGGCCTCGCCTCCTTCAGCGGAAGCGCCAGTGAAAACGTGTTTGATGATGAAAAATGGGTTCAAATCCGTTCCTTACCCCCGATCGGTGTGGCCACGATGATGCGGCGGCGGAAACAATGAACAATGTAAAATTAATCCCGTCAAGTGTTGTAAAGCCGGCAGCGCCCTCTGCTCACTTCCCCTCATTGGGTGTGGTAAAGTGGCAGAAGGGAAGGCTTGGCACAACCAACCTTTACTCATGCGAGAGCAGCTTCAGGCGCGGTAAGGTAAGGCGGAAAATGTGTCGGCTTCCCATTTTGTGACAGAAATTTTCCCTTCGTCAGCATTAATGCCATCAAACGTCACCGTTGTGTTCCCATTAACAAAACAGGGCAGTTAAAACGTATGCCTTCTACTCCATTAACGCATTTTCGAAGAGGATGAAACCGGACTGGAAATCCTTGCCTACTTGCACACGCACACAGCCAGCACATTCATCCGTTTCCCGTGCGCACTCACACGCAACGGTCTCCGCATTCACGCACACCGACCATCGATATCGGAGAATCATTGGAGCGGAAAAAAGGGAAATCACAACAATCATTTCAATTTATGTAAAAGAGGATATCAAGTGATGTAGAATAATCCTATCAATACTGTCGCACACGAGCCACGGGCCACGACTCTCGAAACCGAATGCCGGAAATCGGCATGTCGCGTGGTGAAGCAGCATTCCACACGCGCTCGTTTGAAAGGTGGGAAGCCGCAGGAGAAACGTGCTGATGAGCGAACATACTGGTAACGAGGATGGAATGATACTGCATTGACTACAACGGATGAGAAGAGCAGTAGCATTAGCAGATTGTGCGTTGACGACGTATTAGTCCGTATTGCCGGCAGACACTCCCTGCGCCGCAACGAGCTATTTCCTGTGCCATTAATAGCATTCGCATGGAAGACCGCGGGAACAGCAGCACCCTCCGGCACGCCGGCAGGATAACGGGTTTAATTGTCATTGTGTCAAAATATGCTTTCTGCCAGTTTGTATTTATTCCCTTGCGTCCGTACAATTCATTTAAATTAGTTCGATACTACCTCCAGTCGGGCTGAATATTTCATCAAAACCGGAATGAAGTGCGTCGTTGTGTTTAAAGTCATCCGGTGACACAAAGCTACACAGCATTCGTCATTTTATAACGGGAAATACATGAACCGCACATATTTTCCGGGCCCTTTTTACTGTTTTGAAACCAAGATTTGCACACACACACACCCATACACGCACACATGCAAACACCAGGCAGATACCGCTCTGAGCCATCTGTCAAAAAATATAAAATGGGATAAAACCGACCCGACCCGCGCGAAAGCGCACACGTAATTAATATTTGAAACAGATATCTCACAGCGTTTGTGGATGAGGCTAGGTTGGAAGGTGAAGAAGGAAGGAAAACTGGCATGTCCTTGCACTGTCTGGGATGGGGCAGAATGAAGAGCGGTGTCAACTTGATCGTCTACGGTTGGTGTTCGGTTGGATTTCGATATCGCAGTAAGTGACTACAGTGCTCAATAAAAAAAACAGAATGAAATGTTTTTTTTTTATTGGCGGTGGCGGAAAGAGTGTATAATTATTATAATTTGCCGTGTAAAAACGAATGAATAGTGTTAAATGAAATTAAATAAAATTTATAACTAATATATCAAAAGAAGAGAATATTTAGATGAACTTTAATTTGTTTTCTTATCTTGTATGTTGCAATGAAATTAAAATAGGAGGCTTCTTGCGTGGTTGAAAGAAACGTCAAATATTTACAGTTTACATGAAAAATGAATACTTTGTCTAGTTACTTCACCATGCATAATTTACCGGGCATATAACTTATGCTACATATTTAATTACTTCTTTTAATAGCTACCTCTCTCTTTGATAAATCTATCAAGATTTGATTGTTCAATGCAAATATTTCTAGTACTGTTCTGACAAAACAACAAAAGGCCATTGAAATGGCAATCTGACATGGATTGAAAAAGGCCATTTGAAGATTTCTTAAATTTAATTATAAAGTTATTTTCTTTTAATAAATGACTAGGTAAACTTGCTGAAAATTAGTTCCAGCCCAGTGGTATTCTCAGTAATACTAAATATTTTTGCAATTGCAATTTATCGGAAAAGTGCCTCAGTTCCATGCCACACCTTTTATTTAAATCTCAAAGTAGTCTAAAAGTAAATTCGATGGGTTCGGTGAAAGAGCGCGAAATATTTTTCACGTATAAACCATTCCTAGTACCACACTGTACCAACGCTTTCCAGGGTCTAACGAACTCAAACATATGTGCCAAGAAGGATTGAAACTGTCACACGTCCCCAACGGCGAGACATGTGGGTGAATTTTCTCGGGGCAATGTAAGCTCGAGGCAATGCGAAATTACAAACGACAGGATCAAATGTTCTCCAAGAGAATTCTCTGCAGTTCGTCCATTGCCTCATCGGTCCTCATGCCCGAACGCTTCACCCTAAAATCGTTGCTAGCAAAGTCAAAGGAAACACCTTCGCATCTCTGCAGGCAAGGCGGCATTCGTAAACAGTGTCACAAGTGAACTCTTGTCATTAATTTTGGTCCGGGAGAATAATCGCTAGGGTGGCTCACCCACTTTCCCTTCACCCTCTGGATGTCTACTAGGAATTTGTGCTCAAGAAGACATCCAGACATACATAATTTTCTTCCTATTCTTTTCATTTTTCAGTGCGAATTAAGGTTCGTCTAAACTGTGTTTATTGTGTTGATTTTCTTTCTATGCCAAAAGCAATCAAATGATGACATAATGCTTGCGTGACTCAACTTCTATTGGTTTGTGCACATATACCACAAAAATTAGATATAATACGCCTTTACGACCATAACGTTTCGTGTTGTAACGCACAGGCTATAAAAACTAAGTTTAGATTCCTTTTAGATAACATTTTAGCCATACATACCCATTCACAGCCCACGTGTCGTTGTGCGAACCGCCGACAATCTGCAGCATCTGCTTGCGTGTGCTACCACATCGCGTGTGCAGCGCCGTCATCATCCGCGGAGGCACTAGGGTGTCGGCCAGCCCGGAAACGAACAGTATCGGGGCGGAAACGAACTGTATCTTGTCTACGGACAGGTACTGGTTTCGGTACAGCAGCATCGGCAAATACCTCACCGCTGGATGTATCAACTCGACTGCCATATCCGGAATGCTCGTGAACGTGTTCTCCACAATCACGCCCATCAGCTTCGAACCGTACACGGCATCGGCAGCCAGGTCGATTGTGACGGCTCCACCGAGCGAACGACCGAACACAACGATCTGCCCGTGGTCGAGATCGTGTCGGCTAAACAAATGATCTAGAACCGAGCGCGCGTCGGCAAAGAATCCCTTCTCGCTCGCCGTTCCGGTCGAAAGGCCGTACCCTCGGTACTCCACCATCAGCACGTTGGACTGAAGCGTATGGTAAAAACCGCTGGCGTTTTGCAACCGATGGCCCATATTGCCAGCGTTTCCGTGAAAGTAAACGATCGTAGGTACGTAACGGCCCTTGTCACCCGGATGTCGAATCCAGAAGGCGTGCAGCGAGACGCCATCACGCATCTTTAGGTGTAGCGTTTCGTAAGGCAACCCGTGCATCGAAGGAACCGGTATAAATATTCTCGAATTTGCTGGCAGCTCTGGATGGTACAGAAGGTTGTCTTGTGCGTGGTACAGGATACCTAAAATTCAATAGCAAGCGTGCAGTGGATTAAAAATTGATGTTTAGAACCGGTTCAGTAGGAGCATCCTTACCCGAAATGGCAAACAGAAGCAGAAGAAACGCAAATAATCCTCCATAAACGACGTATATCAGGAAGGCAGACAATAGGGCCGCTCCACTAGCGGCCCATATCCGCATTGCGATCCCGGCCAGCACCCGCACAATCTTCCAATCGCGAAACGACATCTTGGGACGGTTTAGGTTCACGGTTTGTCAATTGTTAATGAGGCAGGGTAGACACAAGTACAGCTCCCCTACCCGATAGGCAAGGGGATAATTTACACGGTTCTAATATCATCCACACTGCGAGTGCCGAAAGAAAATACTTTACAGAACACTACAGTATGCGTGTAATCGTTCGTTGCGATCCGGGTTTGGATTGATTGCACTCATTACCGCGGTTCGAATTTTTGTACATGATTTTCGTACGTGGGAAAACCGAGAACAACAAAACGAGCGTGCCGTGTTAACCAACTACGATTGTAACATTTGTAGCGGATGAGAAAAACAAAGAAAATTAAGAAAATTTTGTTGCGAAACTAAACATGTTTTCCCTGCTTGCGCGGTTGTTTGACACACGGTCAATGTTTGTTGTTTTTCTGTTTCTTTCGCGAGCAATTGACAGCTGTCGAGGTAGATTTGTGCAAATTTGGATAATTATATCTGCTTTCAATATCTTATGTTTTCAAACATTCTGAATAAATTAATTTGTTTAATCATAATTCTATTTTTCTCAATTCTTCGTTAATTTCGTAATTTTTCCGATCGTCATCCGAAAAGAGCTTTTCGCATAACTATATTGTCGTTGAAAATGACCGCACAGTGTCTAATTGCCCGGTAATATTTGACAGCCATCTTGACATTCCACAACTCTGTGATATTGTTGTTGAAGCTCACGGATTCACGTTTTCTCGCGTCGTAAAAGTGGAACGAAACTCGTGAAAAATCGCAAATCGCTATCTCGAAAGCCTCCCATTACCCACAACTTCCTTCAAAATGGCGAAACGAGGCCCGCAGTCAATGCTAAATCATCTAAACTGGAACGAAACCGAAGAACCAGAAGAGATGGGCGAGTTTGCGAAAGCCAGCGATGATGTTATAAAACAACGGGTGATTAAGAAAGCACGACGCCGTGTTACGGATGACGCCGACAGTACGGCGGCTGCCGCATCGTCGTCCGTGTTCGGCGGCTTCAAAGGGTTTGCCTCGACACCGCTGGCCAAAGCCGGAACTGATGGCCCCAAAACGTTCTCTTTCCTTTCGACGCTTGGAGCACCGGCAGCCGGAAACACCAATGGGAATGGTACGTCGACGGTGTCATCTAGCGGAACCGGAATTGGCACACCCAACGCGGCTGCACCCATGTTTTCGTTCGGCTCAAATGCTGCCACCGCAGCGTCTGCGGTATCCGATGCAGGCAAGAAGGCGTTTCCTACGTTTGGTTCCGCTGCCAGCTTGAAGGCAGACAGTACAGATGGCGCTAAGAGCGCTCCCACATCGTCTGGTTTCGGAATTTCGTCCACAAAGGAAGGTGGTACGGATTCTAGTAAAAATCTGTTCAGTCTTGCCACATCTTCGGCGCAGCCAACATCCACAGATTCAGCTGCCAAGTCGTTTACATTCGGTTCCCTAGCTCCGAAAACGTCGGACCCGATGCAGCCAGGAAAAACATTCACATTCGGATCACCGGCTGGGGGAAAAGAATCATCCACTGGTGAAACCACACCGAAAGGAACGTTCACGTTTGTCTCGTTTGCAGCCAAGCAGGAGACTGGTGACGGCGAGAAGAAATCGCTTACTTTTCCTTCACCGGTGTCTGCTCCAAAGGATTCCACTGCTTCAGCCGCTCCTAAAACAGGTATGTTCTTGTTTGGTTCGAACGCTGCGAAATCCGAAAATAAGGCTTCGAAAGAATTCACGACTGCCTCTCCTAAAGCTAACTTCTCTTTAGGTTCGAACGCTGCTAAATTGGATGCATCGAGCGGAACTCCGGGAAAAAACACATTTACCTTCGGCAGTTCACCGGCAGCCGCATCAAACGACTCGTTGCCCAAAACGACGTTTATGTTCGGTTCAATTGCACCTAAACCGGATGCATCTGAGGCGACCGCAAAGAAGTCATTTACATTTGGTTCTACTACCGCGAACAAAGACAATGCCGCCAGCACCCAAGCCACTTCGCCGGCGAAGCCCACATCCACTGATTCATTTGGAACAGGTATTGGCAAAACTGGTTTCGGGTCACTGACTTCACCTTTAGCAAACGCGACTGATGCAAAGAAAAAGACAACCTTTGCCTTTGGTACATCCAATTCATCGTCGCAGGCAATTAGCGGCAATAAAAATTCAGGGCCGAGCACATCTGCAACACCAACTGAAAGCAGCGATAGTGTTGTTAAGAAAATGTTCAATTTCGCGGATTCTGGCACGAAGTCAGTGCCCGCGACTGGGACACAATGCAGCGCAACCAACACAAAGAATCAGATAAAATCATTCGAATACAACGTGATGGCACTAAACTCGGCCTTCTTGTGGTGGATTCATCGAAAGCTTCACGAGAATACTTTCTGCAAGTTGCACGTAGTGTTCCGTGATTACGAAAAACATTTCGCCCGCATCGAGTCGGAAATGACGCCTGAGGAAATCGAAGAATTTGGTCCCTACCTCAAGGCTCGTGCGAACAACATGCAGTCCGAAAAGAATGCAAAAGAAACGGAAAGCCAAGATCAGACGAAAGAGAAAAAAGAGGAAGATAAGGAAAAACAGTCGGATAATGAAAAGACACAGCCAAAGTCGGGCTTTTTCTTCGGGACGATGGCAGCTTCACCGAAAGAAGCATCAAAAACTCCTGTGCCAGTAGCGTCTGCAACGAACACATCAGCGCTGTCTAGTGGTGGATTTGCAATCGGTGCTGCAAAGCCATTCTCCTTCGGAGCAACGTCTTCCTCGACCGTTTCCACCTCTTCGCCAGCGTTCTTTGCTGGTGCTTCTACCTTTGGCAACAGCAAACCTGCCGTTGAAGGTGGATTTACGTTTGGCAACGTGGCCAAACCGACGCCGACACCGGATAGCAGTGCGACTGGGGCAGCCGACAAGGAAGCCGATGGCGACGCCGATGAAGACGAACCACCGAAGGTGGAGTTCACACCCGTCGAGGAGAAGGATAGCTTGTTTTCGAAGCGCTGCAAACTGTTCGTCAAGGCGGGCAATTCCTACTCCGACCGTGGCGTCGGTACACTGCACGTCAAGAAGGTGGATGGGAAGGTACAACTGCTGGTGCGTGCCGATACGAGCCTCGGTAACATTCTGCTCAACATCATCCTGAATGAGTCGGTACCGCTGCAACGTATGGGTAAGAATAACGTGATGATGATCTGTCTGCCGACGCCAGACTCTAAACCACCACCGACATCCGTGCTGCTGCGTGTTAAGACGGCAGAGGAAGCGGACGAACTGTACGAAACATTGCTGAAGTTCAAGCCGAAGTAGGCGATGGTGAATGTATCGAGGGTACATGTGTGTATTTTTTTAATCTATGAATTATTACCGAATTACAAATAAACGAATATTTTTTTCACTGGGAAATAAACAGAATCAAACCCCACAACAACAACCCACTACTTAAAGCGTAAAATCTTCATCCTTTGCATCGTCTTCCGGCTCATCCTCGTCTTCCCCGCGGGAATCGTACCGCGCATTCTCCTTGTCTTCCTCTTCGTCTTCTTTTTGTTCTTTTTCTGCCAAAGCCTGCAGCCGTCGCTGTTCTGCCAGCTGCTGCTCAACCACGGCAGAGTTTGATCGGTGATGAAAGACGAACGAAACACATCCCGTAATGTCCCACGACTTCGAGAGAATATCGTCCGGGATGCCCTTATTGTTTGCACAATGATACCAGTGTGCCAAATCCGACATACAATCACTATCATCTGGCGGAAGCTTCGTCTGCACGCCGTTCGTGCAGCGTTTGCACCGGAAAATGTCATGCGTGTCCGAACGTGTCTGCTCGTCAAGCTTGAACAGATCTTTCAGATCGTCCTGCGTAAAGTGTCGCTCGCCGTCTTCCGCATTGTCCACAACTGTCGTCGAGAGAGCTTTCTTGTGCGTCTGTCGCTGGAAGATCTTTTCCTCGATCGTACCGGTCGCAAGCAGACGGTAGATAAAGCACGGTTTCTTTTGCCCATCCCGCCACACACGGGCCATCGCCTGTTCGTCGTTTGCCGGGTTCCAGTCCGGATCGAACATGACGAGTCGGTTGGCTCCGATCAAATTCAACCCACATCCGCCCGCCTTCGAGCTGAGCATGAAGATGAAGTCGCTCGAGTCGGGACGGTTGAATTCGTCCACCACCTTACCACGCTTTTTAATCGTCATCGTACCGTCGAGCCGAACGTACCCATAACCACGCTTTCGGCATAGCTTCTCGAACAGATCTAGCGTCTGCGTGTAGTTCGACACCAGTACGATCTTGTCCGTTGTGTTAGTTTTGATCGAGGCAAGCATACAATCGAGCAGCATCAACTTTGCACCCAGCTCCGGACGAAGCTCGCGGGGGCTATAGTTAGACGGCAAAATGTTGGCAGCCTTCTCGAACCCATCCGCACCTTCTTGTATCTTTTCGTAAATCAAATCCGGATGATTGCACAATTTTTTGAGTGAGGTAATGTTGGAAAGCGCAGTGAGGCTTGCTTTGGTAGCCGATTTTTCCATCACACTGCGTCGGATCGTGTCCGATTGGAGGAAGCTCTTGTAGAGTTCGGTCTGCACCTCGGTCATGCGGACACACACAACCATTTCAAATTTGACTGGGAGATACTTTGTGAGTAGTGCGCTAGTTCGACGTATCATGCAGCGATTAACGAGCGCTGCAAGCTCCTGGAGTCGTTCCGTTGCCTTCTCTCGTTCCGCGTCGGTAGAGTTCGCATCCTGCCCGCGCAGGATCGGATTTTCGTATTGTTTGCGGAATTCCTGAAGCAATATAAAGAGAATAATGAAAGCATAATTTAATGCAACACATAAAGCGAACAACTTACGGCGGTAGAACCGAGCATTCCGGGGTTTACAAAGTGCAATAAACTGTAGTACTCCGTAAGATCGTTCTGGATTGGCGTTCCGGAGAGGAGAACCCGTCGATTCGTCTTCAGGCCCATCAGTGCTTGGTACGTGAGATTTTCGCAGTTCTTCAAGCGATGTCCTTCGTCGCACAGTACCGCTCCCACATCCGAGCTGTTTAGAATGTTAGCGTATAGACGGAATGTTTCGTAGCTAATGATCAGTACCGGCGTGCCATGCCGTTGGCTTTGATTTGCCATGTACTGCTCCAGCTCCTTAGTCGTCTGTTCCTTTGATCCGCCGTCGATCGAGAGACAATTTACTCTACACCCGAGCCATTTTCCAAATTCTTTGTACCAATTCTTTACCAACGAACTTGGACAAACGATAATTGCCTTGCTTATGGTCGGTTTACAGTCCGGACTTTGACGCAGCAACGTCCAGAGCAGTGTGATGCATTGAAGAGTTTTACCCAACCTGTAGTGAGATATACATGATTGGATATATAGGGATTATGATTGCACCGTGAAACCGGATTATGATTGCAACCTTCAACCTTCCTACATACCCCATTTCATCAGCCATAATACACCCATTAAAATCGCCCTTTGCCCCAGTTACACAATCATACATAAATCGCACACCCTCACGCTGATGAGGTCGCAATATGTTACCGAGCAACGGATCGACAACCACATGCACCTCTATCTTGTTTTTGTCCATCTTCAGTTTGTCGTGCTCGGATAGCTCTGGGGGTGCAAACAGAACGAGCGCATTGCAGGCAAACGGATCGTGCAGAGCACGCCGTGCCGCAGAACGCTTCATGCCCAAACAACGCGTCGAATGCTCGGGTACATAGTTGGCGATCGGAATTTTGAATGGTTGACTCAATATTTTCATGATCATTATTTCGTGCTCGGATACGGACAATTTCGGGGATTGCTCCACAGCACCCTTTTCCGACACACGTTTGCGACATTCTCGTTGGCGTTTCTGTGCTGATAGTGGACTTTTGAACGGTGAGTTAACTGCTGTCGTTGGAACGCAACGCTGTGGAACGAGGCTTTTGCGCTAAAATGACACTATCTTAATTAACCGATTGTTTTATTTTTTACCTCCGTCAACTGCTTACCATTATTTGTACCAAAGAGAGCGTATATTAAGTTTAAAAACAATTTGATTTTTAATTTTCGTGTTTGTTTGTTTGGGGATTTGTTTGTTTTTTTTGTGAAGCGTCTTATTTTCGCGCGGTTTGTTTTGACTTTTTGATTGGGAGCACGGTCGTACAGTACCACCACATGAAAGCAAAATATACGAATAAATGCCTACTATTTCTTACAAAAGTGAAAATTTCATTATAATCAAGAAATTTTGATGGAGTTATTGCGATAAAGTATTCATTCATATAAATTTGAAAAAAGTACCAAATTTACGTTAATTCTGAACTAGTGCCATATCACCCTGGCGGGATTTGCGTGTACCACACCATTGTCAAAGATCATCTTCTGTGATGGTGCGGATATAGCACCAAAATTTATTCAAAAATTGCACCGTAATTTTAAAACAGTAACAGCACCAGTAGTTTTAATAATCTGAGCATTTTCGTGAAATTGTAAGGAATTAGAAAGTTAAGAAACTTTTCTGATAGGAACGATAACATCAACTTTTCAACGGAGCGGAATGAATAGATCCACTGTCAAGTTCTGCTTACTACGAGCTCCCATCACTAGCTAGAAAGGCACCGTGCAAAAAATCGTGTGTCCGTTCGGAACGATACGGGATAAATAAATACGGACACGGCAGAAGCTTGGAAAACCTTTTACTTTATCCTTAGTGATTCGAAATCCATAGCTTTCTGCCTGTCTTATTCCCGTATATTAATTGTGTTTTCCGTGTGACAGCGAAATCCAACGACAGTAGCTAAAGTTTGCAAGTGTTCCATTGCCTTTGCCCTGTGGTCAACAACACAAGGGAAAACCATCATCATCATCATCATCATCATCTCTGGAAACAAGGGCAACTGACTAACCAGCACAGACCCTCTAGCGCTGCTACACGTTTCAATCTTCACGGATTAACGGCGCGCATTTAATTTCACGGTCAGCAACATGTCGATGTGGTCCGTTTCCTGATAGTACGAGTACGGGTAGTAAGAGTGGGTGTTGGCGACGGGCAGTTTGATAAAGGACGCTGCTACTAGCGATGGTTGCATGATGTGTTCGACATTATGATACGGGAATATGCTAGCCAGCGCTTACTGTATTTGGACCGCGATCGAGTCAATCGTCGGTACAGTGATAGGGGTGGGGGGATAGTGTTGTGCTTGGGAGAAACTGTGCCAACCTTATATTGGTAGTAGTACTAGAACAAAAGAATCAATAGCAAACAACACTGCGCAACATACATAAACAAGCGGGTAGACCGTCTACTTCATTCCCTGCTATCGAGTACGATTATTATCGCAAGTACTGGGAATAAAAACAGCTAAACAAACACCTGCGAACCAAAGGCAGCTTTCAGCACGCCAACGATCCAGTACCCTCGGATCCACCCTTCCATCTTCCACGACAAGCGAGTCAAGAAGAAAAAAGAACGGTACTGCTTCCCCACAGAATTCCGGTCCAGGGAAGGAGAGAGATTGCAACCCATTGCGAAGGAATCATTCCGTTGTGATTAGCCCCCATGTGCGTGTATCTGTGCGTGTTTATGTGTGATAGATTGCGTGGCATTCGGGTGCTGAGAAAAGTACGCGGTGTCTAGTTGCCAGCAGGTCGCTTAGCAACGGTTCCTGGGATACGTAGCCTCTTCGCAGTTGAAGAAAGGCTGCAAGTGTTCTATAGAACTGCGATAGAAGGGTCCTGAAGGGTCCAACCCCAGAACGACGTACCGACACAATGCTACCAGTAAGGACCGGAGGCGGCAGAAGCTCGTCAGAGCTGCCTACCTTCGTCGTGGTGGTAACGAGCGTGGTGCTGGTCATCGTTACGATGGCCCTGGCTGATCAGATTCCTACCGTGCCGACTCACAACATGTCCAACAAGGAGAGGAACGAGCTTAAGTAAGGCACTACGTTTCTTGTCCCCATATGCTATGCATTTCGAAGTGGCATTTTAACTAATTCATTTTTTCTTTTCTCTTTTTCATCGACGAAACACGTCCCTTCCCGGGCCCTATCGTCTACCGTGTGGGCCCGGAGGGATGTATGATATCCAAACGCTTCACGAACGTCCGCACACGCACGAACGCGGATAGAGAGGAAGCCAGGGAAATGTTCTACCATGCGTATCGGGCGTACATGGACAATGCCTATCCGGCGGATGAACTGATGCCGCTGAGCTGTACCGGCCGCTACCGTGGAGTGACACCGTCCCGTGGCGACCTAGACGATACGCTCGGGAAGTAAGTTAATTAGCGAAAAATTTGGTGACGTATTTCTGGTGGACGGGGAAAATGATAAGACGTGGGCTCTCGGTGAACCTACCTGGCTATTGTTGTACGCGGTTAATTTCTGTTATTTGCCTCATAACAGTGTGTTCTATGCGGACACGCACACATTTATGAGCGTGTAACGAGATCTGGTCAGATACGGCATACTAGCCAGTGAAACGGTATATTCTTATCTTGAAAAGGTTTGCTACAACGAACACAACCTGTAGCACACACAAACGATGTGCGTAACATGAAGAATGTTTTTCGTTGTAAAAACGTTCAATTTGAAGAGCTTTGTGGTTAACGACACATTAAAATGTGTGTATGTGTGTTTTTTTTTTGGCATCACCATTTGCCCCTGACGTATTTTTTCCTAATGACACGTAACGAGCGTAAATTCGTGTTTTGTTTTTGTTCATCGTTTCATAACGACTGTACGCAACGTATGTTTATATTTAGTAAGAAGTTTTTATTTCGTTTTATCGGATGTTCAGTAAAAACATGTTGTTTTGCTTCCAGTACGCGTACGCGCGTGTCTTCGTTATGAAACGTATGTCCCTCGGAAGTCTTCTTTTTTCGGATTGGTGATGTAAAATATTGGATCTGAATAATATATTATCGTATCCATTCGATGGTGCCTTATTTATGTATAAGTGTTTATAGACAAGGTTTTTATCGTTTTGTGACTTGCTTGTATGTTTTGCTGTTAATTCAACTCAATCAATCGGCAAAAAACTAAAATTCTTAAAAAAGTCATGGTCAATTCAAAAAGTCTGACACGTTCATGATAATAGGTTTTCATTGAATTTTATATCGTGTCGTAATATCAAAGTTCTATTATTTGTTAAGTAATCAAATTTAATCAGATTTATTACAGATTTGATAGTTGCCTATTTATTAGTGATGTTGAATAAAATTAAAGAACAATGACGGAATAGTATTGAAACAGTGGGGAAACAAACTGTACCAGCCATATTAAAAATGTATGGTGGAAAACCTCATCAACTCAAGCTTGCTTTTGCCAATTAAGACAAATCAGTTTCTCATGATTTTCGAGACTTCTAGTGAAGGACTTTTCGTCTCGTATTTTTTTATGTTTTATGTTTGTTCGCTGAACGGAATTATCATATTCTAAGCGTTACTCGCTTATCGAGCTTAATAGGTGTAATTTCTTGACTATTTTATTCTTGACTATTTTAATTAATATTACGCCTATTTTAAATCATATTGACCGAACCGTCAGTGAAACCACTATTCATTTATCTTTCTTTACATTCCAGCTTCTCCATGACGTTGGTGGACACGCTCGATACATTGGTGGTGCTTGGCGATATAGAGGAATTTGAGAATGCCGTCAAGTTGGTGATAAAAGATGTAAAGTTTGATAATGACATAATCGTGTCTGTGTTCGAGACCAACATTCGCATGATTGGGTAAGTAAAAAAAATGCTTCGATACCATGCAGTTTGCTAAAGATGGTTCTACTTGCAGTGGACTTCTCTCCGGACACATTCTTGCCGAGTATGTACAGAAGCAGGCCGATGTGATGACCTGGTACCGAGGCGAACTGCTCGAAATGGCAAAAGATCTCGGTTACCGGTTACTACCCGCATTCAACACCTCCACCGGTATTCCACATGCAAGGGTAAGGCGAGAGACCATTGTGAGCGTTTATTGAATAGAACTCATAAACCATCTGCTGCACCCCTTTCGCAGGTGAATCTTAAACACGGAATGAAGGTGGAAGCTTTACGACATTCCCGTGAAACTTGTACTGCCTGCGCCGGAACGATCCTGCTCGAGTTTGCTGCTTTGTCCCGTCTGAGTGGCGAGCCCATCTTCGAGGTGAAAGCACACGCGGCGATGGACGCGTTGTGGAAGATGCGGCATCGCAGTTCGGAACTGATGGGCACGGTACTGAACGTCCACTCCGGTGATTGGATACGGCGCGAGTCCGGTGTCGGGGCGGGAATCGATTCGTACTACGAGTACCTGCTAAAGTCCTACATCCTGCTCGGTGACGAGCGTTACTTGGCACGATTTAATCGCCATTACCATGCAATCATGAAGTACATCAGCCAGGGACCGATGCTGCTCGACGTGCAGATGCACCGACCGCATACGAAGACGCGCAACTTCATGGACGCACTGCTCGCCTTCTGGCCTGGGCTGCAGGTACTGTCCGGTGATCTAAAACCGGCCGTGCAGACGCACGAGATGCTGTACCAGGTGATGCAGATGCACACCTTCATTCCGGAGGCATTCACATTCGATTTTCAGGTATGATTCATGTAGCTTTCCGCTGTGAAAAGGCGATTTGTTAACGATAGCTCTTTTTTTTTGTTGATGTAGGTTCACTGGGGTCAGCATCATCTTCGGCCCGAGTTCATTGAATCAACTTACTTCCTATACCGCGCTACGGGTGATCACTATTATCTGCACGTACGTAGAATGGTCGGACGTTCGAAAGTGTTTTCGTCTTTTGTTTAATCCAATTTTGTCTTGTAGGCGGGTAAAAAAGCTTTGAAAGCGCTTCAAAAACACGCCAAAGTTCCGTGCGGTTATGCCGCCGTGAATGATGTCCGTACGGGCAAACATGAGGATCGTATGGACTCGTACGTGCTTTCCGAAACGTTCAAGTATCTCTTCCTGCTGTTTTCCGATCCAGCCGATCTCATTCTCAACATTGAAGACTTTATCTTCACCACCGAAGCCCATTTACTGCCGCTCACCTTGGGTCAGCTGGGAAATCATACCTTTAGTAAGCACGGATTACGAAAAAGTGGAAGGTTTTTTTTATCTACTGTCGTCGGAACTAATTTCCCCATTTACTTCAACCACTCTTTCAGCTGGCGTGCGTGATCAGGACGAGCAAGTGCACATGCTCGACTACATGCGCTCCTGTCCGAGCCCGAACAAGTTGTTTCCTGAAACAGTGCGGCGGCCACTCCGTGACCTCGTTACGGGCGTCTGTCCGCGCATATCGAGTGCCAAACGACTTAGAGCGGCTGACTTTCAAGCAAGCAATACGGATCATCTACGAACAGTTTATGACATGGGCATTACGATGGTTTCTCTAGGCGAGGGCAAAGTACAGCTGCTGCATAGGTTTCATAATGTAAGCATTGCCACGCAAACATACTCGGACATGGCTGTAGAGGACGGCTACTTAATATGTTTGTTTTGCACGATCTCCTTAGGCCAAATCACCGGAGGACGCCGAACGGGGGCTTATTTTCATGCAGGAAATGGTGGAGCTTTCGAACTCGAACTCCATTCCCAACACGCAGCTCCAGGCAGTCGCATTTAAGCGGGAAGGTGAACGGGAAATGCGCATCCTTGAGGCCGGACCGAGCCACTTCGGCATGGAACTGGTGAACGATATGTCCGTCGAGCAGCGGGCCGTTTTTGCTAAGCCCGCAAAGGTTTGCTCAGGTAGGTGTATTATGCGAAGTAAATGTTTAACAGAAATTTATCAACTCTTGCGGTCGATCGAAAACGATTTGATGAAAATTTTGATGGTTAGTTCGGTCTGAACAATATCGTGTTCAGGCACTGTTAAAGTTTGAAACCTCACATTTGCTCAAATTGATTGTCATAAAGTTTGAGAAAGTAATGGAAAGCATTTTCGCTATACTTTCTTTTCAGTGCTTTTTGGGAAATACGCTTGAATCATTTAATTATTATGCCTTAATTCTACAGAATTTTATGTCACTTCTTATAAAAGCCGTAAAGAATGGATGGCAAACAAGGCGAGAATGGATTAAAGGAAAATATTATTTAAACTCATAAATGGAATAAATTATGGCAATGAATATAAACTTGAATTATGCAATCCTTTAAACGAATGAATCAAGTTATATTGCAGTTATAATACATGATACCATTTCCTATTTGTTAGAACGTCATTTTATAGTTCAACATTAATAATTTCTTCTACTCTTTATTCCATAAATGCAGCATTAAAAAATGCAGAGGAGATTCGAGGTAAAATAGTGATCATCGAACGTGGAGAGTGCACTTTCGTCGACAAAGCAAGGCGTGCACAGACGGCGGGTAAGTTTTTTGTTGTTGTTTAAACGTATATATTATACCGTCTGAAGCTACCGTATCTGAGCTAATGTTTACATAAATCATCGATTGTTAGGTGCCGTGGCTGCCATTGTGTTCGACAACACACCCAACACTTCCATCAACAATCAGCAAATGTTTGCCATGTCCGGGGACGGGCGGGACGATGTGCAGATACCAGTGGTGTTCCTCTTCACCAAGGAGGCGGAACAGCTCATCAAAGCGATTAAGGAGCAGCCGTCGCTGGAGGTACGTATTTTGCAACGGTTTTGTCGTTGGTCGAAAACAATAATGATTGGAATGTTTAACTTTTTTCTTTTGACCATCCAATCAGCTCACTCTCATGTCCGTCACCGGACTGAAGGAGAAACTGGCTGCAAGCGCAACGAAGACTGACACGAAAAGTAGTGACTCAAAGGCGACGCCATAGTAGTGAAACGAGTAGTAGCATCAACTTGAGAAGGGTGAGCGAGTAGCCAAACAAAATAGCTGCCTGTGTACGTCGTGCGTACCTTGCTGTGAATGTGGTGGTGGTTGTAAAAGTTGTATGGGGATGAAAAGGGGAAATTTTTCTCCCAATGTTTCTTCCCCAAAGCACCCCTACCCGTTCACCTCTATTCCCGACGACACTAATCCAATCTCTCACACATTCACAGTCGGTGAAACGTTCACGTAAGCGAAGCGGTGTTGAACACACGCAACGCAACGGTTAGATAGTAATGAATTTATTAGCAAAAAGGAAGAAAGCATAGCGAATCGAAACGGATATCCTCGGGTTTTGCTGGAAGAATCAGCACCGGAATAGAAGACAAACGTCCTTAGCGGTGTGTGAGTGTGTTTTTGTATTTGCAAGTCAACAGAATTGTCATTTCCAGCTCCCACTAAAGTCAGATTGTAAGGCGAAATGAAGGCAGACCCTGCATTCAGAAAGTGCATTATAGTATTGTGAATGGCGGGGATAGACGTTTGTTTGGCGTTCCGTTTCGTTTCGATTCTCACCCTAAAACAACGTGATACATTAGTGTATAGTTAATTAATGCAAGCAAACAAACAAACAAACTAGGCAAAACGGTGGAGAAAAGGGAAGAATACTGAAAAGTAAATGAATGATTAGATAGGGAACTTCGAGGCGAGAGTTGAAGAGAATGAGAAGAATTTGGCCAGGGTGTTTTTGCATTGTATTTATTTTTCTCTGGAAGCAATTCAATTAGGACTTTTTCAATAGTTCATTTTCTTTCATCACGTGTCCTTTTCCACAAAGAAACAGTTAGTAGAAACATATCAATGGATACTTTTATTTCTTTTTTCATTTTTCATACAAGCTCTTGTCTTTCTACAGGGTTTTACTAAAATATACATAAAATTCATTGTTGGAGACATGTTTCGAACCGAGAAAGGGTTTTCTTTTGTGGATTTTTTTTTGTTTCAAGTAAAAGTCTAGTGATTGGTATTATAAAACGAAAGATTTTGGAAAATGCATCTAGCAATTGTGATACCAATGCTGAATTTTATCTTTATTTATCGAAAAACCATGTTTACTGATAGTCAAATTTGAATTTCCATATAGTTTATAGCAGGTTCAAATTGCTAACCCTTTTGTTGGAGATACCTACTCGTATTGTTACGCAGCTATATAATTTTCTTTTGTTTTTCTGTTGCTTTTTTGCTTTTCAAATGCACCTGTTTGTGAAAAAGGGTGTTTTTACGAGAGGTTATTAATTTGCTAGGTAAATTAAAACAAAAGTCATACATCCGGCAACCGCGCACGGGGCGAAAGCGTTAGGCAGGGAATATACCAACCCTTGATACAGTCCAACGAGAAAGGTTTAAGAACAAAAAAAAAAGATTAAAATGCTGTAAATAATCCTTTTGTATGAAAATCAAACACGGACGGAAGAGAATTTCTAGCAAAAAAAACAACAACTAAAAAATACTAGCGCGAAATAGATCGCAAACGTGTGAGGACGTTACAGATTAGGTCGTAAGTAGGCTAAATTTCCTGAAACATGTTGCAATAGCGTGCAGGTGGTCCATCTGGGCGGTAGGATTTAAGCAATACAGCTGCCGTCGGAGCCCACTCGGGAGATGTTCGGAGTGGAATAGGAAAAGGAAGGAGAAAAAATAGGGAAGAGGGAATTTTATTCCAGATAAAATGCATTATTGTTTTCTTTTTATTCTATTACTACGACGATTCGTTTATGTTCGTTTTCTTTACTATTTCATGATAAATAATGTTGTTTAGTTTTGTAAATAAAAGCAAATTTTATATCAAAAGCGCATTATAGTCTTTCTAGTATAATAGTTTGAGTATGTTGCTACACGAACGAAAATGTCTTATTGTAAATCGCTGCTTTCCGTTCCAACAGATCCAACATTTCCGTCAAGCTTATAGAAAAGATAAGCATTATGTTAAATAAGCGTCTAGAAAAAATACATCTGGAAGACGTTTGAGTCACAAATAATAGCTAATTAGTAACTTCCTTTCTACTGCTCCAAAGGTAGTCTGGAACGCCAACCAGAGCTCCTTCGGGTGTCTGGCGACATGCATCGGTGTCTCATTATACTGCTGTCTCGGGGAGTTTCGTACAAATCATTCCATTTCCGCCGCGCTGC
>JXWZ01003109.1:0-20156 GCA_000956215.1 Anopheles farauti No. 4 | reverse complement strand
GCGTCTAGAAAAAATACATCTGGAAGACGTTTGAGTCACAAATAATAGCTAATTAGTAACTTCCTGTGTACTGATCCAAAGGTAGTCTGGAACGCCAACCAGAGCTCCTTCGGGTGTCTGGCGACATGCATCGGTGTCTCATTATACTGCTGTCTCGGGGAGTTTCGTACAAATCATTCCATTTCCGCCGCGCTGCGTCCAGTGTCCGTGCTACTGGTCGACCTCCCTGAAGTATCCTGCTTTTAGTTACAGTATCAACCGTTTTTCAACCACCGGATGCGAGGGTTTCCGTGCCAACGGCCTGCCTCGAACTGAACCAAATGAAACTGGAGCAGACATCGGTAGGATGTGGTGTGTTGTTTATATTTTCATTGGCCGTAACGTAAAACTTTCGTACAACGGTTTGAGTCAGTTTGTTTTCTCATCTTTCTATGACAAATGTGGCAAATGACAAATGTGGCAATGTGGATAAGCACGAAGTTCCCGGAATTATATACGAACTTTTGCATCGTATCGACTGAAAGTAGAACGGACGAGGGCCACGTATTAAAATACATAATTGGGATATACATAATTGTAATTTACTTGTAATTACATTAACGAGTTTGCTTTTTCTGCAACATTATGACATTGTCCTTTTTGTGTGAGGATTCTGTTTACTCTTCTCGACTGTCATGTGGCGTCGTCTGGTTTATGCGAATAATTTAATTATGCTTTATTTCAGCAAATTATATTTTAGATTTGATATTTTTTTTACATAATTTTAATATCTACTATGCGTTAGCACACTGTTACACTTTTTCTTTTTCTTTCTTTTTCTTTCTTTCTTTCTTTCTCGGATGAACCATTTCGTGACCAACCTTCTTTTAAAAGGTCATCCCATTGTATGACTTATCTCCCAACAGGTGCTTCCCGTGCCAGGATTCAATTAAAACTTTCTGATGAGCTATCGATTGACACAACAAACACCAGCTACACAGCTAACCGGACTTTGGAGTAAAAGCTAATTGTAGTTTAGATTTAAAAGCCGGGTTTACTTTATATTAGTTGCATGAATGAATGCAAAAGTTGAAATCATTGCTTTGTAATACTAAACCCATTTCCATTAGATACAGCTATGCCTTTGCTATTTTATTATATTTTAAAACTAACTTTAAGTATTAGTTACGATTGTGATATTTGTTCTCTTTCTTTTTCATTATTTATTTAACGGTTTATTTATTTCAACAATTTTGATAACATATCAGACATATTTGTCATATCTGTTTGATTTAAAGTAATCATCTAAATTAAATATATGCACACATTAAATTCGATTTATTCCTTCGTAGCAGTGTGTCTAAGTAGTATTTTCTCAAGCATACGCTACACCTAAACCCTTTCCATATTTTGTAGTTTTGCTCTAAGTGTATCTTTTATAAATTTAAGATGTGAGTTTATGATTTGTGATATCCCTCGCATTTCAAATTGCGCCGTAAGATGCTTTTGACTGTCTAAAATTGACAATCTGAAAGTAGTTGCATTATGTTCCGAAACGTCCAATAAGTGTTACGAAAATGTTGAGGCAGTGTTAGTGATTCAAATTGTGTGTCTATTTTATTTTTATATATTCAAATCAAATTACCTAAACAAAACTATTTTTTTCTTGTATATGTATATATACGCTTTGCAAATATTCTCTAAAATTAAAACTGTCTATAAATTATGACAGCGGAGATTAAAAGTAGTAAAACGAAATTTTCTAACAATTTGATAAAAATACATTTATCAACAACATTGTAAAACTATGTTAATCACCTCTCAAATTTCAAAGATACGCAGTACATATACTAATACTTTAAACTTTGCACACGCTCCAGCACCGGATGAAACCACATGCGGCGAAAGTAATTTCATTTGCATTTCAGATGAGCAGAGCGAGCATGTTTTTCTTTTCCCATTCATTCCCTTTTCTAATTACCGAAGGCGGAAGCTCGATGCACCCGATGCAAGATGATGGAAACATTCAGCAAACAGTGTGCGTATGTGCGAGCTGCTGTTTCCTCGCCGCGTATGAATTTTATTTCATTAGCATAGTTTGGTGCTGGTGGAAACACATCATGGAACAATTTTGTTTGAAAGTGACGAAAAACAAAAAATAAAAACCCACAAAATGTGACTTTATTTGTTCGAGTTTCAACTCGTGATCTCACGCGCCTTCCCGTGTGGCTCCTTCCGAAAGGCTTCCACACTAGTGCATGTGCATGCATAAAGTGCTCACAGCATAACCCCCCAGCATAAGTCGTTTGCTCACGTCGCGTTTCGTACGTGCAGAAAGTGTTGAGAAAAAACAGGGAAAAATTAATAATAAAGTACGTCGCGCCCTCGAACGCGCTGGGTAAATATTATCGCTCTTCTCTGCTCCTTGAGTGTGCTAGGACTTGTCTACGTACTCCCTACATGCAGCACGCACACCGTCTCAGAGGAGATATCGTGCCTTCAACGCATACTGTGATCCAAGGTTACTCGATTTTAAGGTTTCACCACCGCACAATCACACAGAGGGAGAATATTTGCATGCTTGCACACACACACACACTCTAACAAGATGGAGTATTGCTAGATAAATCTCTTCCATTCTATAAGGATCCATCTCCCAAAGAGGTGTACATAGACAGGAATCGACTGGCGCGACCAGTTCGGGTATGCGTGCTTCATTCTTTAGCCCCTTGGGTTTGGTCGCAGCAGGCGCACGATGCACTTGTTTCGCTGCCTCCACCCTTGTGGGTTGGCTATGGTGGTTTTACATTGTTTAGCAAACTTTTCATGTCATCATTATGCTGTGCCTTGTTCCGTGTTGCCGACTATTTCGTACACATGTCGCAGCTGGTAAAATATGCACACTCTTCGATGCCGGGCGATGGCGTTGTGGGTTGGGGAAGGTTCCCAGTGGAAAACGATTCAAGAATTATTCACACCTTCAGTAGACGATATAAGTTACACATTTTGTAAAATTGTCTGAAGGTTTCTTCTTATTAAAATGTGTTCCTTTTAATTTAATCGAAAACCTGTACGTTTTTAAATAAAACCGAAATCCTGAAGAGTTTCAGAAGTGAATCTAATGACTGCAATAAGATAAGGATATCCTATGTTTTCACACAATTTAGGATCAATTTGATCTTAATTTTATAGATAAAATAAAACGTAACAAAATAATAAAATGAAAAATATATAGTTATTCAAAACAAGTAGTACAATGGATTGTAAATTACGAAGAAAACAATCTATTTTTTAAGAAATTTAAAAGTTATAATTAATATTTTCGATATGCAGCAAACAACACTGGAAAATATCATTTAGATTATAAGTAGTGAGATGGAATTGAATTATTTTCTTAGAATTTTCTTTTGGAAATAGTGGAAATAGCAATCAGTTTAATCAGTTATGCTGGGTAATAAATTAAATAAACAATAGACTGCTCAAACCACGACTTTTAGACTGGACTTTTGATATAATGTTGTATAGAAAAGTAAAACATATAAAAATAATAAAAAATAATAAATCGGAAAAATAAAACAATGAACAATTATTGTGTTGAAAAAATATTAGCAATTCCAGCATGCCGCTGACTACCGTCAATATTATGGCATTTAAAAAAGAAGATAAAAAAGGATAAAAATTTACCTATTTACGTTTCAATTAAAAAATTAAATTCAAAAAATTAAAAGATAGAGACTTAATGAAAGAATAAAAAGATATTAAAAGATAATAAAAATATATGGTTTAAATTAAAGTCAGGCATTTGCGAATAAACCCCTTGTATCTTAGGGTCGAAAATTGTCTTCAAAAACATTAAAATGTCTCTACCTTTAAAATCCGTCTATTTGAATTCTATGAAAAAGATTGGTACCAAATTCGAAATGCGTGTGCCATAATTTCCGAAATTGTACACAAAAATATCAGCCCAAAATTGTTAACCAGAGGCAGCTTGAGAATAGCGTATTCAACAATATTCCACATGAGCGTCTCTGCATAAAGTTTCTTCGAAATAAGGTGTAAAATGCTTCAACAAGACACACTCCTTGAGGGAATGCGAAAAATGGTGCATCACCGCAAGTATGCATGAAACCGTTCCTGCTCTTATGCTGCTTACAGCGTACCGAACGAAACGGGTAACGAAACCGACTGGCCTGATACATCGTAGGCAGGCAGCAGACGAAATTCTTCCCATAAAAGCTGCGTTTCCAGCGTGAAAGGAATCTATTCGTACAATGCGTGTGGGAGCGTGGAGGCTGCGACAACGGGCGGTATCATCTGCGCCATATTCTCGGCCGACATGTAACCGACATCGTTTCCTTACCGGAGGGCGTAGCCTATCCGTTGCAGTACATTCTCCCAAACCTGCTCGGTGTGTTTGGAAACATTTTTCGCATATTGTTATACCGCCCGGCGGTATCGGAGCTGAAATGAACACAACAATATAACCACCACCGTAAAGAAACCCTCGACGAGAAGTATTCCGTTCTTATTTAGTACCATAATTTTGGAGTGTTTTCTGCTTGAAATCGGAAGCAGATCAGTTGTAATGAAATGTTTGAAGTAGGAGCGATCGAGAGGTTTTCGATTCGTTCGAGAAAACAAAACAGTTTGATCTGCTGTGTGTGAAGATTACACGAAGCGTACAACATCTGCAAATGTAATCAACCAGACATCGCTTTGGGTGAGAAGTGATTCTGTTTGCCAATTTTAGCTCCTCGGATGTTTCCGAGGCACAAAGACATGCATCGCCCTCGCCAATGCGCCATTCTTTTGAGAGCGCCATGGATGCATACTTACTCCCAGACATGGTTGGAGCATGATAGGAAGCATGTTTCAATGCATTCTGCATTTGGAAATAATTTATAGCGCGTCATATCTGTGAGGTAAGAACCATCGGCATGGGAAGAAAATCGATGAAACATTCTCGGGTACGCTTTTGAAGGCATTATTACAGCCGATGGTGTATCGAACCTTTAGAATCAAGATGAAAGCTAGGTGAAAAATATTGAGCAACACTAATAGCAAAAGACACGTGCTTTGACGCTTTTATTGATATGTCAGTCATACCGTACTAAGTTTTATATTGAGATAAGTCATATTAAAAATAAACTAAAACATAATAAATGTCTTATCCATACGAGTAACTTGATTCCTCAAGACTTTTGGTTTCAGAGTTAAGAAATGAAAACAATATCTTTTGAATTTTGGTCTTACTTACAGAAAATTAAATTATATTAATAGTATACAGATTTTTTATATCTTAACGCATACAAGGAACCACTTGACGGATGAAATTATCAGATCTGTCTTAACTGCAATTGTAAAAACATGATTTATCCACTAACCGAATAAATTGTACTGACTTTTGTGATAAGAATTACAATTAAAAAAAACAAATACAAATCGACAGGTGTAATAAATGTATGACTATTACGTGAATAAATTTCAGATTGTCCTCTTTGTTAAGATTTTATTTTGAAAACTTTTAGAGTTAAAGTGTCTACCTAGTAAAAAAGCAAGGATTCAATTTTGAATAGAGTGATTGTGTTTGTAAAAGATTGTTGTCATATATAACGGAAACGACCATCATTTAACTGTGGAAGTTAAAGCAATCGTCCAACTTTGAAATTAATTGAATTTGACTTGGTCTTGGTGTGAAACTTGATAACGTGGCTTTTCATGGATAATGTCAATGAAAATTTACTACAGCCATTCGACAAAAACTATCTATTTGTAAGAGAGGTTATAAAACAATCCAGTAGAGTTACAATTTTTTTTTTAATCGTATCTAGTCAATGTTTTTGAAAACTGAAAAACAACATAAAGTTCTGGAAATAATGTTCATGCTATAATTTGAATATAAACCACCGTATTATTGGCTCAGTTTTTCATTAGAAGTACAAGTTATATAGAATGATAGTTTTCCTACATGGACGATTTTAACGCGTTTTGGTTGCTCAGCAGAGCTTACAAATTTTGGGAAGAGAAGGTCCAAATATTGCCCATCTTATCAGTCTTACACTACTTTTACCCCATATTTTCACTGAGAGAAAATTATATTAAATTTACGAAATGTACTGAAAGTGTTAAACGCATCTAGTTGTAGTATAATTACCCACAGATAGAGCCAATCAATCCCAGCTGCATTGTTACACGACTCGACTAAGAACCGCTCGATCAGACGTTGGGCTTTTTTCGGGATTGATCAGAAATAGTTCCAAACATGAATTTCGCTAGTTGTTTCGCGTTTCAAACTTACTATCCGGCAGAGTGGGAAAGCACTTATTAGTGCGTAACCAACATCTAAGGGAAGTTAGGAATGAATGTAACCAAGACTCGCAGTTGAGTTATTGGATTGCAAGTGATTTATTGTTCCAAAATTTGTGTTTTTATACTCATTATGTTTAGATGTGTAGGGAATAATTTCATCTTTCCTACCTTCCCTTGCGCATGACTTTATGATAAGACTCTATGGTCTTTACGCCTTTCTTGCATTTCCTTATGCCCTTTCCTTTATGCATGGCGCTACGATAAGACCTTTCGGTACATTTTCAATGGATGCTGGTTTATTCGTTTGATACGCGTCCGCCTATTTGGGTATGCCTTTGTGATAAGGTTGCAATTCCTTCCGTCCTTTTATTACGCTTTTCCGGTTCTCATTGTCCAGTTCTCATCTTTAGTTTACTTTCTGACCACTTCACTATTACACCACTGCGTGTGCCAATAAGTCTTGTTTCTTGGTTAACTTGTTAATAAAACTATTGGTGAATGTTAATAACTGTAGCATTTGACCAGTGATCGTAATTATTCATCACGTAGATATCATGCATGGAATATTTTCCCCATGATTCTTCTCCATCTTCTCTAAAAAAAATAAAAAAAATAATTTAAGTATAATCAGTTTTCACGTCAAACTCTGTGATTATTTTTTCAATTATTGTTTACTTATTATTTTTTTTACCTCACCAGTTTACCTCACCAGATACTATTCTAATGCATTATTCCTTTATTTTAACCGCTTACCATGCGCCTCCATTGACGCATGCGCTTTATTGCATAACAAATCAATGACTGCATCATTACGTGTGAAATAATTTCATAAAAATGTTTTACAAGTGGTGATGAAACTGGATTATGAAATAAAAAATCAATAACAGTTTAATATACTCGACCAATAATTGTTCAACCACGAGAAATGGATTTTAAAACCCATATAAAAGTCCAATCAACAATTCATCGCCTCCTGGAGAGCGGTAAAACGAAACAGCGAAAACAAATTACGTTGCTAAAATCAAATCGCCACCCAGTTTGCAACGCTCGCCACAACACTCTCGGTGTCGAATGTTCCCTAGAAAATCGTAACACTTGTTGTTATATGCTGCTGGCACTCGGTGCCGCTTGCCAATGAAATCGACCGAATTCAATTGCGAAAGTTCACAATCCCGGCATTGGTCACAAAACAACGACCTCGGCAACGACTGCACAACTGTTACACCTTGGAGCGAGTGTAACGCTCATCCGAGGAGTTGCGTTGGGATGAAAGTTAGTGCGCCGTTTTGGAGCCATGATGGCAGGAAACGAAATGCAAATTGGAACCACTCCCAGCCGTGCATTCAGCCGAACCGAGCAAAAAGCCCAATTTTCACCGTTTCGCAACAGTTGCGCTGTGAATTGGGAAGCCATTCTGCTGCTCCGCCGGTTTGATGCAAAACTAAAGGCCACTTTCGGGAATGCGGGGGAAGCGAAGAATTTTATTGGATTGAATGAATTTACAGTAATTGTCACAAACTCCAGCGGGTATGGAAGTCAAAGTCAACCCGTCTGAACCTCGGAATTGGCGTGTGGGTAAGGTGTGAAAACTATTCCAACCATCCCGCCCGTAGTCTTCGATTGACGTCAAACACAGAAACTTCCACCATGCTGTATCGTTGCGCTGAATCGAATGATTTTAAATGAAATGCTCCCGTTTTGCAGGCGTCAGATATATTTCTGACCATCGCAGCGAGGAGGCAGGAGCTGGGGTGAAAAATTTCGCTTTTTCACAGAATTTCGATTCATCGAGACAGTGTTTTCGAAACTTTTTCTGCCGCGCCAAAAGTTATTCAACTGTCATCAACGTGCGCGGCTGTTCCAGTGACGTGGCAGGAGCCTGTGTAAGCGTGAAAAAACAAATTCCAAAACAGTTTTGACGTTCGTCGCGCACATTTGAAGTAATTGTTTCGTTGAAGTTTGCGATGGTAAGTGAAGGCGAAACAGCTGCTAGAGCTTATCGTTTTGTTTTATTATTATGTGTTGCAATTCCCTTTTTCTAATGCGTTTCTAGTTTGTAGTTGAATTGGCATTATTTTCCGAATGATTCTTGTTGAGACAAGATTTTTACCAATCTATCAGTAATAACCGTAGTGCCATTCATTGGCATGGTTGAATAAACAAGTAATAAATCACAACGGTTGTATTTCGGCATGTTTACACAACCGGACACATTTAGTCATACAAACTTCTTTTAGTCTTTTCACCATTTTATGCATTTCAGCTTAAAATTTTTAAAATAGCTCATAAATTTGTTGGTCTCTCAAAATTTCCTAATGTTTAGATGTTTCGAGAAAGTTTTGTATAAAGGCGTCAAAGAAATCAACGATTTAAAATTGCATTGCCTTGACAAAAATAATGTCATTATAAAAATTGTCAATTATTTTATAAAATCTTCATAAAACAACTTAGGAAAAATACTATTCCAAAAATGATTCTATGTTTGATTCTAACAAAAAAAGCACACACACATAAAGCATACTGAAACAACGAACAAAAACATATCATTAAAATATGCCTTAGCTTCAAAAGAGACAAAGTCTAGGTTGTAAAATTCCCAGATGTTATAGTTATGTTGTGGACATAAAACATTTGTCGCTCATGGATTAAGAAAATCAATTTGAAGCTAAAAGAATCCAGATTCGGTTGGTAGAAAAACAAGCAGTGCTGTAGTATGCAATGAAATAATTCATCAAATAGTTAGGAAAAGTGTTTTGTTCAATAGTCAAAACGAGTACCACATGATTTTGAACATCCATTAGTACTGATTGTTTATTTAAAAAAATCAAATAAAAACTACCATATTCCATCGTAAAGATCAAAAAATTGCTACTTACATCTATTATACGTAAAATATATTATATTTCTTATTTTTTTGTTAACTAAAACAAACATGGCAAATTTAAGGCAAATGATAGAAATACTTTAACGCTGCAAATCTCGACAGCACCGATATTAAATCCACTAATTGTTTGCACACATCCTTTCGTCTATTCGATTCATTCCCACATTCTTTGCCATTCCAACTAAGCAAACAAAATAACGTCAAGCAGCATTCCACCATCTCTGGAAAGTAGCTTCGCCCATCACGGCAATATTTACGGAACAGCATTCCCTTTGATGTCGGTTACCTTTTCAATGTTTAATTTGTCTTCTCTGGCCAGGCTGGCTTCCGGTTGGTGAAGCTGCTGGAAAATGTGGGAGAGGGAAGGGAGAAGGCTGGAACCCCTAGGGTGCCCTGACGGATCTTACCTGTGAGAGCATGGAAGAATATTAAAAATATTCCATCACATCATCCGTGTTGCCGGTGGAAGCACATCCGGAAAAATGCTGAATTTAATGATAAATTCAATATCATTGACACCATGAAATTTGGCAGTGAAGGAAGCGCAAATTTTCGTTACGCTTCGCCGTGAATCATAACTCAATAGTACAATCCCTTGGTTAACCTGGATCTCACCCGAGGGTACCCCGATCACACAGGAAATTACAATCAAAACCTCAACATATTGGCTGCAGTGTTTGCACCGGTCTCTATCGTTTTTTTTTGTGCAAAATCTAACTTACTCTGCTTTGATTCGGTGCGGTGCTTCCTGTGGCCAAAGATTGATTGTAATTTGATTGAGTGGCGCTCCCTTCCGATTCAATCTGCTTGGAGGCTTCTGGAGACATTTTTAATTTCGAATTTCACGGAAAGGTAAGGATAGACGGGATGCTAAATGGCTGACCATATTGAGGTGGTTTCCGCGGTTAAGATGTAAATCAGTTTCATGGCGTTTGCGGGAATGAATACTTTTGACCCATCGTCTTCGTATTCTATTTCATTCTGTTGGAACGTTTGGTACTATTTGCGATTTGCGAATAATTGGTAAGTTTTGTGATTGGTTCAATTAATTTTGTTTTACGGGTAAACTCTGTTTGGTTGATTAATCATGAGTGAGACATGAGTGAGACAAACACAAAAGATGAGGTAAAAATGAACCTAAATTTCATTTTCTCAGCAAGGTAAAAGTTTTTACAAATTTCATTTTCTCTGCAACATATTATTATTTTCTTAGTGAAATAAACTGTCCAATACAATGAAAACCTTATTTTTAATTCGACACTATTTCAATTAGATGTATATAAAATATTTATATTATAATTTAGTAAAATTTAAATATTTTACATACCAACATATCCTTTAAGAAAGAAAAAAAAAACGTTCGAATAATTCAACTCCAGTAAAAAGTTGTTACTATTACTGATTTGTATTGTTTTGGCTTTACACACTACTACAAGAACGAAAGGAATCGATTTCAAATTGAAATGTACAAAAAAAGCTTGTCAATCACACTGCAGCATTCCATCCTATCGTCAATACGACCACAACGTAGCAAACCGAAATCCAATTGTATCCAGTTATTTTTTAAATAATAAAAAGGAAAACCCCTCACATGCAGCAGACAAACTGCATCACTTTCAGCCTCCAATACGAGAACCGAGCCTCTCTGCACGCACACACGCCAACCACAATAAAAACACCCATCGCGGCATCATCATAGCCGGCAGCTTCCGGGGACCGAGGACGATCGATCGATCGATACCTCGAAACCGGTCCTGATTTGACCAGGAAAAGTCATTTACTGTTATGGCTGGCGAGTGGTGTCAAGCACAACCGATAAACGAACGGGACGGCCGGAGAAATCAAATTTTCTCTTGCCGAACATAAATGCGCGGGCAACAAAGATTTTTTCTTACTTCCTCCGCTGTTGCCACAGTTGGCGTTGATTTTTCGCTTCCGGGATTTTTAGCCCGTTGCGTGCGTTTCTATAGCGTGAAATGATTGCTGGAAAAGTAGGCACGTCGCAGTAGGCGATGAACTTCCTAGTCTATCACATTCTCCTAAAGCACGATACAGCCGTTCATTTTTTTTGAATGCAACATCAACACGGAACGAAACAAATCCTAGAAATGGAAATAGAATAGCACAACACATCGCTTCGTTTATGGTTCGTTTTGCACAAAACTGCAACCCGTTTGTGCACCAACACCGAAATTGAATCAAATGATTGCTTTCGTGTCGGAACTGCACCGTGCATGGATTCGTATTGCATTCGGATTGCTACGGGACGTGAATGAGTGTATGAAAAACATCCACGTAAAAAGTTGCACCATGTAGTATTGAACTTTTTATTACGCTGTAATTAACCACGAAACAAAGCTAATTGTCAATGTGGATGGAATTTTGAAATGAATACCAGGATATTTTTACTATTCAATAGTTCGAATGTACTGTGACTATTTGAGCTATTTTTTGAACATGATTATTAATTTAATTACTAAAATATTTTAAATCGAAATCACTGTATTTTCCAACTGATGTCGGTAAAGCAAATTTACATACTCTTACATTTGTTTCTATTTTTTACTTGAACCTATTTCGTATCAAAATTTTGCTCAATAATTTCAACTTAAAACTCCATCAATGCCGCACCAAACAGGTTTTGTCGTTTCTATGTTTGTGGAATTTTTGTGAATGAATGTAGTATGAACGTTCCAAATTCGGCCATAACGACGTTCATTAAACAAATTCTTGGGCAAGGGTGCTGTTACCACAGAAGTTGGTAGTGTAATTCGCCAGGACAAAACAAGAGAAACGCACTAAGCGAAAGCAGAACGCGCTCTTGTTTCGCCCGGGGTAATTCAGGGGTAAGTTCCATATGGTCAATACCTCGTTAGAAGAGAAAAAAGTAAGCTGGGTACGATTTATTTAAGCTCCCAGTTTCGTAAGCTATAAAATACCCGAAGTTCCTAAATAAAGTTGTCGAATCAAATCACAAAACCACCACTAATTATTACAGCTGCAATGTGTCAACATTATATTGTTCAACATATTATTGTCAGATTTGACTATGATGTGACTTAGAGGACGACTTCTTTTCTTCTTGGCTCGACAAAATCAGAGGTCAGGCTGACTTTAAACCTTCTAGACTAGATTTTTGAATAAATGTTCACTGATATTCGTCCTTTCTTATGAAAGATCGGCGTCGTGAAATTAGCTATTTATATGTTTTAATAGAAAATTCGATGGTGCAATCATCAACACGGGTTCTGCTGCCTACGACCTCGTTTGAGTTATAGAATATGCTTTCCGAGGATGGTCAAACGCAAGGTTGACAATTAGTTAATTTCCCCATGTCACAAACACTTTAATATAGGCCTGTACGAGACGGCATTGATACTAGTTGATTACAGTCCATATCCTTTCTACATTTTTTGTAGTGTAAAATTGAGTGTAGTAGTGAGAATTACTATGAGTTACTATCATTTACTATGATTACTATGAGCCACGCTGGCTGAAGCACCCTTACATAACGGCTCCTACGATGAACAACATTATTTATGTTTAAATAATTATGTATCATTTATTGGACCATTTATGTATCAAATCTCTAACTGTTGCAGGCTCTGGATCGGTTACTTATCTTCTATTTTACTTGTACTTTACACAAAGACCAAGTGTACAATGAAGTACAATTTTCAACAAGGTGTCGATTTGCCATTCTTTGTAGGTTCTAATTTTTTTAAAGTATAATTTCCGGATTTCCAAGAGAATTGTAAAAATAATGTAATAAAAAAAATTTAGTAGGTAAGAAATGGCTTATTTATTATTATTCAATAAGTTTCTGTAAACAGTTTTCATAAATAAAGCTGTGATATTAGGTCCATTACACATCGTAATTTAATTAATGTAAACAAAAAATATTCCAGTATCATTTGATTAAACACTTCGTCTTAGTGTCGTTTGATCATAAAGATACTTTTGGATAAATCTACATTTCCGTCGGACTCGGTGTCAGACGGTAATTATGAGACAGTTCAAAGTTTGACGCCATGCTGAGCGAGAATTTATGCCACAGCTGCATAAAGCTGGTCGTAAACTTTCCTCCCGTCGTACCACCGTACATTACCACCGCCTTGGAGCCACAAAAAAGCTCACCGGTTGCCATCAACACCAGGCCTGGTGTGGAACTGGACGATGGAATGGCTTTTTGAGTTTAAAGTTATGAAATTTCCACCCACCACGTCATTTCATGCACCCGAAATGACGTGGTCCAATTGTTTTAATTTGTTGCTACGGAAATGCGAGCAGGGGTCCTTCTTTCATAACACGCTCGCCCTCACACAAAGCCGCCATGGAAAACAATTGCAGCGAAATTCAATGCTGGTATTCCTTTCATCTCAGCGTTTCTGTTGTTTTTTGTGCTCCAACTTTTATACGGTGTTGTTGTTACGGTTAGGTTAGGGTTTTGTTCGCTTCCGGTTCACAATTCCCTGCGTCAACATCAGACAGAGATGGCTACTTGGTGGATCAGCATCATACTCGAAACGGGGCTGGCTAAATGGAAGGAAGGAAGTATAACTAATTCATTTCCTTCCGTTAATCAACCGGAAAAGTTTCCGATCGAATAGTACGCTTTTCGCCGGATGCTTTCATGTTGCTGCGGGAATGATGGTACCGCCGACGGAAAAAGGAATGAGCACGTTAAAGGTATGTTGTTGTAATTGATTTTATTAAAAAGTTTCATTCGCCACGGCCACCGGCAACTTTTGCGAGTGCAGCCAGTAAAAACAAGCTGACTGCAAAAGCGTCGTTTGTAGTGTGCTCTGTGCTTAACATAAAATCAATTACATTATTCTTTCATCCAAGTAAGCTATTTTGTGCGGGGCACCGAAAAAGGCTGGGCTTTATTGAATGTGTACGTGTGTATCTAACGGGGGGATACATGCAACACTTATGTGCTCATGTTTGGCACATTATGGGCGTAGTGAATAGTATTGTAAATTTTATTAGCAGCTTACCATTATTACTTCATAATAATGATTTGCCCATTTTTGTTTTGATCAAACATTCGGGTTAGTGAATAAACAAACAATAATGAAAATTTAACTAAAAACATATATTTCCTCCTAAAACCATTACACTTCAATACTATTGTGATGGTAACTACTAATCCTTCATTATATCCGTCTATAGATCTAAAAAAAATATGAATATTAGTCGACAATTAAATCCTCTGACACTTTAATATTCAATCAAAATAATATGCAACAAAGATTGATTTCAGTTTTGGAATATTATTATATTGTTTTAACACAAACTGTTTCAATTCAAAATATTATAGTTCAAGTAAGCATGTTTATGTTTGAAAACATGTAAAAAGTGCACTAGGAAGTTTATTAACAATAAACAGATGTTTATACATTACGTTGATGAGAAAATAATTATGAAACGATAATTGTTGTAAACTTGTATCTTATAAATTAAATAATTTATTATTTTAAAAATGTGAATATTTAACATGGATTATCGATAATACAGGAAATGTGACTATGAACGTTTAACTAAAACCTTAAATATAAACAGTAAAGTTCGTTATGAAGTATTGAGGTGCAGTAAAAATGCAATATTATTAATATAACATTTATGGCAGTGAATTTAGTACCAATGTCGAGCAAAAAACATGATTAAACACTGTATTTTTTTTTTACGAAAACGACTACAACGAAAACTTTTTCAACATACAAGCTGATGGGCAAAAGCTCTACCATCGCGCTCGTAAACAATTGCCTTAAATCTTTTCCCGGTAAGTGTAAAACGTGGCGGCCAAAACCTTTCCTCAACCGCAACACAACGAGCACGCCGCGTCGCCGAACACAACAGCGATAAATGGTTGGCAAAATTTTAATGGAATATGCAAATTGATTATGGAGTAAACTCTTGATTCGACTATTGTTTTTCCGAAACCGGCTGCCGCTCAGCTCGGCCACACCAAACGCTTAGCATTTCCCGATGAGACGCATTTGGCACATTTTTCCGGAGCAACAGCCGCAGCCATGTGAGGATCGATGGGTTAGGGGTTCTATTGTTTTCCCCGGTGCTTAAATCATACCAGCCAACCCGGGCTAGAACTGATGACGATGGTGATTGAATAAAGCCCTCGAGGGCCTGATGATGATGGCGATGAGGAGGATGATGTTTGTGGCTTTATCGTAAATTGCACAAGGTTAACCGCAACCGGAGCAAGCTTTTGACTTTTCGAGATCCAACCCCGCCTGCTATCGTCTGGATCACTCATTCCCGGTTTGGGGCTTAGAGCTTATTGTTTTATTTGATTTTCGTTGGAAAACAGGACCGGCTTGGAAGGCTCGGTGATGGTGTTTATCAAAATGCAAATTTGATACCAGCAAACAATGGCGCTCTAATTGGAAGCCGAGGTGCCAACGAAATGGATTGCCCACTAACGACTTGAATGGGGTTTTAATCAAAATCAGAATTACTCGTCCCGTGGCATTCTTGCGATAGCGCCATGTCGTGCTTGTATCGATTTGAAACCAAATAAGTTGATAATTATTTTAAAAAAATGACTGTGAATTTTTTTTTGTGAGACCCACATGCAATATGAAAGCGCACTATTTTCAAACTGTTTTTTTCGCACCGTCATAAACGAACGGAAACCGAAACTGGTTCGTGCAAACACGTTCTCAACAAGTCGCCAACGATTGCGTTTGTTGGGTTGGGCTTTCTCCATCAATTGCACAGGGTGAGCGGCAGTGCAGAGAGTGTTAGCAATTTCTATAATGCATGGCGTAATCTGTTTGACGATAAATTATTCAATTTGTAGCAGTCCGACTGTAGATTCGACGACGACGACGACGACGCCGACGACACCGACGATGATAAGCCGGGTGCAAACTGAGTTGCTGGGCTGGGTCGTCTAGACAAAATAACATTACCTAACCCGCGTAAAACGGAATCCTTCCAAGTTCGGAAGGAATAAAATGAAAAAAAATTGAACTATGCCGGGGGGTTTATTCGGTAGTTCCAGAACGGTTGCGCCTGTTCATAGCAGACAGCAGACAAACGAAATCTTTCCCGGCCAAGTGCCAAAGATCAAACGGCAGTGTCGGTGAAGGTGAAGTCGACCGGGTAGTCGATACGAAGAATCGATCGTAACAATTGGATGGAGCCAAAGCAAACCCCGAAATCCCAGACAGTTTTGCGATTTGTGTGAGGGAAAGCCAAAGCAAGGATCATCAGAACCTTTCATCAAACATCGAGCTTTAGCACTCACCTTAGGGTAAGGGTGTGTAAAGTGTTTGTCCGGTTGAAGATGAATTGTAAAAGGGTTTATTATTATTGCGTATGTTAAAATAAACAAACGGGAATCTTCACGATTTTAAGTTATACGGGGCTGGAGGTAACTGAACTGGCTATACAGTACAGTAAGACGCGAAAATTATAGCCGTTTCTAATTATTGTAACATTTAAGCAAGGAACAACGAGAAACATTACTATTCGACCACCCGTTTTTTGTGAATAAAACGAAAAGTTGAAAATGTTCAGCAAAGATGTAGCTTGTAATAAAATACATATTTATGTGGTTTTTTGTAAATTTTTAAAACTACTTTTACTATTTTTTTCACAATGCTCAAAAACACTCGCTGTAACACAACTATACGACCACCTACGTATATTAGAGTTTTTGATAAAAATAATCGTTTATAAAATTATTTGTAACGTTTTAAAATTGTTTTTAAATCGTTTAAAATTGTATAATATTTCTATAAATTTAAGTAAAACTATGCACCTCGTATGGGTATGCGTGTCTTAGAGAAAACATATAATGAGTATGATATCAAGATACGTGGCGATTAGCGGATTTAAAACAACACATAGCTGCACTGGATCGTACGAAGTAGTAAGTGCTTCGCGATAGTATAATGAGCCGTAATCGGTTTGCACTAAAACAGAATAATATATGCATGTTTAGAAAGGCAATTTTACCAGCATTAAAACAAAAAAAATGAACTAAATAATTTCTAGCCTAAAAAAATGACTAAAATTCAAAATACCCAAAATAACCAATTTTTGTCCATTTGACAATTTTGAGAGCAAAGGTTCATTGAACTTTAAAAAAAAACCGTTGAAAAATATCTGTACACAGCTTGAGTACGTTAAAATTACAAATTGAAAATTTATTAAAATCGCAGAAATATGTAATTTATTACAAGCTTCCGCTTTGCTGAACATTGCTTTTGGCTATTACATTACTTTTAGTTTTATTCACAAAAAACCGATGGTCGTATAGTTGTGTTACAGACAGTATAACCAACAAATAAATGTTAGTAGAGTTGTAGTATGCATCTCAGTTACTTACTGTGATTTGATTGGAAACGGTAAAAACTATAATGAAGGAATCCAAATATATTCCTGATTTTTATAAAGTAAGGCTTTAAATCAATATGTATAGAAAAGCTTAAATCAATCAATACCTTTAAATCAATATCAATCTTTTGTGAAGCTGTAATTATATTTTCAAAAGATAATTGAGAACAGAAGTTGGTTAATGAGACGTTAATTAAAAGAATAATTAAAATAAGAATTCTCATACGCCTACTTCTAATTATAAGAGGAAAATAACGCGTTTACGAAGTGATATTAGAATTTTGTAATACTTAGAAGATCTAATAAAATTGTGATTGTAATGATCAAATAAAAAAGAGATATTGTCGAAAATCATTAGAATAATTTGACAAAAAATACGAGGCGACATGAATTTTATACACAAAAAATTGTGAATGTCTACACGCTTGCTTCGCGTTCCAGAACAGAGTATCCGGAACGTACCGATCACCTGGAGGAACACTTTCTGCGTAGCTGCTGGTGTTCTTCTTGGACAGTGGAACAAGACATGTTCTACTGTCTTCTCATCTTTTCCGCAAGCTATGCAACGCAGCGAAGTTGCGAACTTGAAACGATGCATTTTCAATAAATACTAGGTTTCGAGTTGATGTTCTGCAAAAAGTGTGACTCCTTTTAATACCTCTAAGAACCCCCACCCCTTGATATTTTAACTTGACAGACGATGTTTTACCCCGGGAAGGTTAAAGTTATGTCATTTGATAGCCAAGTTACGCCAATAACTAACACTTCTCAACTGTGGTTACTCACTAGGACTTTGAATAAATTTAGTTTGTCAATTCCTACAATTACACTGTAGTAAGACAACCATTTCAACCATTTAAACGGACCATCATACTTAAGCATGGACCTATGGGCCATTGAGCCAGCCAGCGTTGGATCATTCCCTTAAGGAACGGAGGGGCCATAGAAGCGATCACATGCAGCGGTTGCGGGAGCTTTATAGCTGCATGTAGGGATACCAGAATTTTGGTAAGGGACGGAAGAGAATTTGAAAACCTTTGGGGTTCGTTCGGGAAGGTTAAGCTTTCAGCGGTTCTGGGAGATCGCCTAGGGTGTTTCCTTTTTTGTCTTTAAGATCTTCCTTTGTACCTTTTTGTAAAGTATTTTCGGCCTGTTTCTCGATGTCTGGCCCTGTTGCACTGGTGTAACCAGGGAGGGACTCTTTACCATCAGTGTCATTCGATAGTACTGCAAAGGCGTTCGTGGTACCTGTTTTCATTGGAAGACCGTCTTGGTTTGCTCCTTCTGGAGTCCCGGGATATCAAGGTCTCCTATAACACCGGTTACCTCAACTGAACTACCGCGAAACTCGGTAGTGCATAAAAAGGGTGCATCGCATATACGTTGGCTTGAGTCCTTAGCCGTCCTTTGCGGTGTCCTTAATCTTGTTTGGACGAATCCGAAACACCTCCACTATTTCCGGGTATTTTGTAAATAGCGAACCTGTTATCGCTCTCAGATCGAGTGGCTTCGATCGCGGCATGAAAAAAACTCTTGGCTTCCCTTCCCAAGACGGGGGGTAAGCGCACGCCCTGTAAACACTTGGGGACACCATCTGCGCCGATCTCTTCGTTATCTGTTTGGAAGTTAAAGGCACTTCCTCGGTAGCTTGCTTCTGTGCAGGAACGCCTTGTAGCGGCCCTGCACCAGGTTTTCGTTTGAAGCTACGAAACTCCATTTCGGAATTCGAAGATTCCCTCTCTACTACAATTCTATCACCAGTGACGTCGATGCGGAAAGCGAGAAAGGAGCATTAACCGCACAAACGTAAGAGTGGGGACGGACACGACCCGTGGACACACTATCTAGCGATGCGACACGATGCTAACATAACCGATAGTATTACGCGGAAAAACAACAGGTCGTTCTTAAAACGTAGTGAATGTGAAATTAAACATATTTTGCTTTTGAGCATTATTCTAAATTATTCGCATAAACCAGACGGCGTCACATAACAGTCGAGAGGATTAATCAAAATCCTCACACAAAAAGGATAATATCATAATGTTGCAGAAAAAAGCCAAACTCGTAAATGCAATTGGCTGCAAATTATGTATTTCCCCCAATACGTGGCCCTCGCCTGTTCTGCTTTTAGTCGATACGATGCAAAAGTTCGTATATGATTCCGGAAACTTCGTGCTTATCATTGCCACATTTGTCAACAAACTAACTCAAACCGTTGTACGAAAGTTTTACATTACGGCCAATGAAAATATAAACAACACACCACATCCTACCGATGTCCGCTCCAGTTTCATTAGGTTCAGTTCGGGGCAGACCGTTGGCACGGAAACCCTCGCATCCGGTGGCAGAAAAACGTTTGATACTGTAACTAAAAGCAGGGTACTGCAGGGAGGTCGACCTGTAGCACGGACACTGGACGGCAGCGCGGCGGAAATGGAATGATTTGTACGAAACTCCCCGAGACAGCAGTATATGAGACACCGATGCATGTTGCCAGACACCCGAAGGAGCTCTGGTTGGCGTTCCAGACTACCTTTGGAGCAGTAGAAAGGAAGTTACTAATTAGCTATTATTTGTGACTCAAACGTCTTCCAGATGTATTTTTTCTAGACGC